>CAKAOH010026632.1:0-32706 GCA_916701665.1 Sebastiscus tertius | reverse complement strand
AGTTGACTCCCCACTGGGCCGAAGGTTCAGGGAATTTCTTTCAAGATGTTTTTTAAACTACAGCTACAGTGGGGCGGCTCAGTTGGAAATATAGACATAATGGTTGGAAACCACACCAGCAACATCTGTTGGTTAAAACGTGAACGCAAAACAGCAGGTCTGAGATCAGTGCTCTTTACCCTTATGTTTCCAACTATCACAAGCTAATATTACTTAATAATCTTGGCAACCTAACTGTCAGGTTGCATCTGAAATTCCATACTAAAATGCGATTTCGTACGCTAAAACAGTATGTGAGATTTTTTAGTATGCTCGAAACCTTAGTATGAAACCAATAGTACAAGAATTACACACTATTTCCGGGGAAATATTACAGTATGCAAGGCTGGACACTACGTCAGCATAAATATCCCACAATGCAATGCTGTAGTGACGACAACTTTCGTAACGTTTGCACGGGTTACCATGGTTACACGTTTCCAACCGGCAAGGAGGCACTCAGGAAGTGACGACGTAAATTACTGCTCAGAGCGTCCAAAAAGATACATGCTACTGTTTATTCACACAGAAGTATGTTGAACGATGGTACACATATTGAGTATGTAGTGCATATAGTAGTATATATATATATATGTTTTACTGTATGTGATTCCGTACGTGATGCTGTTGTCACGAAAACTACGTATAGGGCGCCACCTTAATTCTGCCATCAGTCTGTCAAAAAAGATACTTGACCGCCGGCTCACGTCTAAGGATACTTGCCACCGGGCCTAACAACGTCTCTGGTAGAAACCCTGCTTTACCTGGCATTGAGAACACACAACTGTTCTCTCACGTGCTGCATCAACAAGATTGGTCATAAAGTATTTAGTACTTTACTCTCTTATAATGTGGCTCGTCCTACTAGAGAGTTTAAAATAGCACCAGATTTCCTTCTCGCTCTCTTTCCAGTATCTTTTTTTTCCCCATGTCCGTTGAAATTATAGGGTTTGGTAACCGATGGCAACCCAGATCTGACAGCTGGTCAGTGGAGGCTAAACCAGGTTAAAAAGACTCAGCGGGTGTGAGTGTGTGTGTGTGTGGATGGATGGATGGTTGTATGTGTGCGACCAAGTGCACATTGAGGTGTTGAAATTAAGTGCGAATGGCTGATGGACTGCCAGGTTGGAGCGAAACACACACACAGAAATGCACACAATGATATGCGCTCTTCCACACACAGTTCTGGGGTTGTCTTAAACCAAACTGACAGGGGTTGTCTGCGATGGTGCGTTGCATCTCTACGTCTAGCTGTCACACACACTCTCTCTCTCTCACACACACACACACACACACACACACCCAGTGAAGGTGAAGGTGGGTGATGGCTGTGACAGTGTTGTCGGCCTGTGGTTCCGCCTGGCGTCGTCTTGCCTTTACTTCTGTCTTTCTCTGTCTCCCTGTTGCAGCTAACACATCTCTGACAGCCATGTGTGTGTATGTATGTGTGTGTATGCATGTGTGTGTGTGGGTGAGAGAGAGAGAGAGAGAGAAAGTGTGTTTTATTACCTCAGTTTCTGGTGCGTTTTATCTCTTTGTCTCTCTGTCTATCTATCCTTTACCTCTATTTTGTGGTTGTCTCATATCAGATTTTTCTCTACAAAACCCCCAGTGTCTCCCTCTGTGTAACACACACACACACACACCTGCTGTCAGCCACTGGCTGTGCGGGTGCTGAGGGGAAATGCTGTATAAGTGACAACTTCCTCTGAGCAAAAAGAGAAAAAAATCTCCTTCGCCTTTTTTCTTGTCCTCCTCCCTTTTCCATCCTTTCTTTCCTGGCTTGTATTCTCCCAGGGGATGATTCCTCTCGTCTTGCCAGCGGTGCATGTCTCTTAGTGTGTGTGTGTGTGTGTGTTTGTTCTCTATTGTCCTTTGAATTTCCCCTGAGACCACCACTTTCCTACAGTACACTTTGATAAGACAACCTGTCCTCCCTGCACTTGCTACATGGTGTGAGTGAGTGTGTGTGACTGTGTGTGTTTACGGATCGTATGTGTGTTTTTGCAACTTTGAGGGTGACTCAAAGGGAGAGATTTTCCTTTTGCTACCACCTGCTTGTCCTCAGGAGGAGACACCAGCTTGGGGTCAGCAACGGGGTGTGAATTACAGATGAGCCACGCTGAGCTGCAAACATTAAAAGTTTTAGGGGAAAAGTGGAATTCTCAATAAATATTGTAATCAACCACCATGCTCATATTTATTTCAAACGCAATTTATACTCACTGATGAATATTGCAACACTTAAAATCAAACTCCAAAGGGAACACACAAGCCTAATCTCTCTCTTGAGAAAGTAAACCTAATCAGTTTCAGATCAGATGCTCTGGTAATCTAGTGTGTGTATGTGTGTGTGTGTGTGTGTGTGTGTACATGGCATATATTAACTGTGAGACTTGACTTCATCACTCAAGCAATGATGTGAGGATGTGTGTGTGTGTGTGTGTGTGTGTGTGTGTGTGTGTGTGTAAAAAGCAGTTGAAATACAATGTGTGTCTGTTATTACAGCTGTGACAGAGAGATGAACGGGTCCTTGACTGCGTATCCTCTTATACGGCAAGGCCATTGGAGGTGTCTCAAGGTGTGTGTGTGTGTGTTTGTGTGTGTGTCAGTCATTTGTTATATGGGCAGAAAGAAAAGGATACTTGGCACATTGACCCAGGGGGCAGCACAAGGACACGCACACATACTCTGAGACATCCCTAAAGACAAGTAGAGTTTTGCGGTGTAAAAATTTCCGAACCGGTTTGATATTAAGCAGTGGACTAGTATACTGAATTTTACCACTTGGTGTCACATTTGACTCAGCAGCCGCTCCACCAAAACTCAGAGGAGACACTTGTCACTGTCTGTCACTGGCTGACAGTAGTAGTATGAAGTCGATTCAGAAAACGAGACTAACAATAGGGGGGCATTATGTTGAAATTTTCCAACCGGCCACCGTCAGCCCAACAAGCGGGGATTGCTAATATTTTTTATCAGATAATGCTACATTGTAAACAACAAATCCAGGTTGAAATCAGCAGAAGAGCTAGTTAACATTAGCTGTTAGCAGCCGGTGGGCAGTAGCACCATCCTGCTTGACTAAATAACGTAATAACCAGCTAACATACGGAGGTTGCACTGAGTTACAGTATGATGTGTTCAAGCTCTATTGAGGTGAAGGTAAATTCTAATGTTATATGATGTGTTCAAATGTAATTTTATAAAATCAATTTGCCATAAAATCAAACTGATGTAAGCTCGTACACCGGACTGGACCGGCAAAACAGGAAATTGACCGAACTTTTAACAGCAAGACTGTTGGGCTAAAACATAATAAACCTACTGAAATCATAAGTTTCTCTTTATACTGCATGCGTGTACATTTGAGTCATGTTGTTTTTTTTGCTTTCAATGTTTCACTGTCTCTGAGTGATTACCTCATTTTAAAGATGTCATTTAGTGTGTAGTTCAGCACAGCGGTGCTTTGAGCTAAATGCTAACGTCAACATGTTAATATGCTCACAATGACACTGCGAACATGCTGATGGCTTAGCTGTTATAGTGTTTACCACTAGTATAGAATCTTAGCATGCTATCATTTGGTAATTAGCACTAAACACAGAGTAACAAATTCTAAATTTGACCTGATTATTGTGCTATATTAAAAGTCAGGGTATCACTGCAGTTCATACTGTGTCCATCCAATTGTTGTTGAGAAATTGAAATCAAAACCAAATGGTGGTGTGAGAGGAAATGTCAGGGGATCACCAAAGTTAGTAGGGTTCATCCTCTAGGGGCATTCATCCAATATTTATTGAGATATTTCAGTCTGGGTCAAAGTGGCGGACTGATCGATATTACCTGCCGTAGAACCATAAAACACAGAAACGCTGATGGATAAATGAAAACACAGACATGCAGGTAAAGAGACAGTAAGACAGAAAGGTGAGAATGAGGGAAGAACCGATTCAGTGAGGCTGCAAACTAGGATTTATCTCTGTTGACCCAGCCTGGAAACTAAATCGTTTAATTGATGGCTAAATAGATAAACAGAGGAAAAAATTGTCAATCATCTCTCCTAATCAGCTCTGAGACTGCAGAAGGGCCAAACCAGTTACACAGGAGCGTTAGAAGTGAGTCCAGCCTGCACGTCTCACAAGACACTCTCTGCTGCCAGAAGTGTATCTTTTTATCTGGGTTTATAGGCGAAGTCAGGCCAACCTCCATAGGCAGAGAAACATTCACTATCAAAAAGATCTGGATCTGACTGTCTGTCTCGCTGCGTATCAAACCATCTATATCAATTATCTGCAACACAGGTGAGTTGGGAATAAAGGTCCACCTTCAGATTCAAACTCTTTGAAGAGTTCAAAGAGTTGTTTTGTGATGGATTGTTGCAGTCTGTGTTTTTTGATATAGCCACTTTCCTTCACCATGTACTTCTGCCTCAGACAGGATTTTCTAAACATACCCAGAATAAATTTCTACAACCCCCAAAGAGCGGGTTTAAGCCTATTGTGTTGAAATTGTAAGTAGGCATGTGGGCATATACAGCATTTATACTGCAGCTTGCCAGCCAACTAGATTAAGAACTTAAATGTCTATGAATGTTATTGGACTTATATTTGAGGTACTAGATGTGCTGTGAATGCATTGCATTCATATCTAATTAATAGGGCTGTCGATATAAAATATTTAATCGTGTTTAATCACAAATTAATCGCACGTTTTTTATCTGTTCAGAATGTACTTTAAAGGGAGATTTGTCAAGTATTTAATACTCTTATCAACATGGGAGTGGGCAAATATGCTGCTGAATGCAAATGTATGTATATATTTATTACTGGAAATCAATTAACGACACAAAACAATGGCAAATATTGTTTAGAAACCCTCACAGGTACTGCATTTAACATAAAGAAATATGCTCAAATCATAACATGACAAGCTCAAACCCAACAGGCAACAACAGCTGTCAGTGTGTCAGTGTGCTGACTTGACTATGACTTGCCCCAAACTACATGTGATTATCATAAAGTAGGCATGTCTGTAAAGGGGAGACTCATGGGTACCCAAAAAAAAACATTGTCATTCACATATCCTGAGGTCGGAGGTCAAGGGACCCCTTTGAAAATAGCCATGCCAGTTTTTCCTCGCCAAAATTTAGCGCACGTTTGGAACGTTATTTAGCCTCCTTTGAGACAAACTAATATGACTTGGATGGGACCAATGGATTCATTAGGTTTTTTAGTTTCATGTAATGAAACAACCTAAAAATCCCAATGTTGTGTTACTGTGTTAAAGAAATTAGTGGCGTTAAAACCAATTTGTGCGTTATTATCGCGTTAACTTTGACAGCCCTACTAAATAGCCAATAGCATACTGTTCACAAATACTAAAGTTTTCATCAATAGTTTCGTACACAATTGATAAACTGTCCAATTACACAAAATTTAATTACATATAGTATAGTATAGTAACAATAGTATAGTAACAATAGGTACACCATCTCTCTCACCTAAATTTCAATTTCCAATTCAAACCTTATAAGATTGAATTGAATACCCTTGTCAATAGAAATACATGTTCACCAAAACCAGGTCGGTGTCTTGTCCCTGGTTGGGAGGCGGGTTGTGAAACCAGATCAGATGACCCAGGTTGACCCACTCAGACCGGCGCTGTAAACCTGCAGCACTGTGTCAGTAACAGGGATAGTAGCTGAAGGTCACCACCGCCTGAAGGGAAACACGCTCAGAGACGACGAGAAAGTGTCGACTTCTGCAGTGGTTTTGTTTGGTTGGTTTTGAGTGTTGCCGAACAATGTTCTAGTGTGTGTGTGTGTGAGAGTGTGTGTGAATGTGAGTGTGTGTATGCGTATACACTAGAGGACAGTGTAATATTGTTTTGGAACCTTGTGGTTGGGACGGAGCTAACACCTGAATGAACCTGTCACTGCAGACACATTGCTTTTTCAGCTCCAGCGATTACACTGCACCCAAACACACTCAACATTTTCTGGGTGGTTCTTTGTATGTGTGTGTGTGTGTGTGTGTGTGAGAGAGACAGAGAGAGAGGTGTGTAGCTTGTGCATTGCCTGTGTGCATGTGTCTGTGAGTGTGAGAGAGACATGAACAGAGAGTGAGAGTGACAGAGCATTGTGTCTCGCTGTGTATGTGTCTAAACCTCTGCTGTATTTTAGGTTTCTCCCTGGAAAATATGAAATAATACTATTGCTACTGTGTCCTTTGAGGTTAAACAACAAGTCGAATTGATGGATACACACACATTGGCCATGGTGGACCTCACCAAAAAATGAAAAATTCTCATTAATTCAGGTGAAAAAAGTGAGGACAAAGTTTTCTCTTTTTTCTTTTGTCTCTCTTTGCTGCCCTGTAGCATTGCATTACTTCTACTTATCACACTTTAACTTAAAAAGAGCTGTAATTGCACAGGGTAGCATGACAGAGTGGTTGGACCAACAGAGAAAGAAAGTGATGCTTGTTGTAGAAATACAACCCATATATAGACAAAAGGGAATCAACTATCGCCAGTTAATGCTGTATTCATGTCATATTATAGTTACCGTAATTACCAGTTTTTGACTTGTAAATACGTTCAAGTCTTTCTAGAAGCTCAGAGTTGGTGTTTAATAATAAGGAAGTGCCTCAAGACACCTTGTGTTTTAACTTTGCAGTCATACAATTGTCATGAGTTGTCCCATGACGTGAAGTCCTGAACATGGGAATGTTTCCTATCCACCCCATATGATGTAAATGTGCAGACTGGGTCTCATATACTCTTTGTAGCCATACCTATGAAAAGTAATGCACTGCATTTTGTATCCATCCCACAAAATCAATTTGTGTGTAATTCACAAAATTGTGAACGAGGAAGTATAAAGAGCGGCGATTGCCGCATAGGGAGGAAATCGGGTTGAATGGGTGGGTCAATAAATACCTGACTTTCGTTGAGGAGACCGGCGTTGATGTACCGTGTGAAACCAGAAGTCAACGTTGATTTATTTATCACGTAACTTACGTATTTAAGTAACGCCATTTCGGGTGTTATTTTAAGAAAAAACACGATCTTCTCCTAAACCTAGCTAAGTCGTTTTATTGCCTAATCCTAAGGCAGTTGTTTCCTGTGAAGACTATAAGCGTGCAATGAGTGGAAATTGACGTGTGTCGCTGGTTATGCATAGAAAAACAAATGAAAAGGGAAGAATAACTTTTCGTAAGATATCATACGAACCACTGTATGAGAATATGTTGAAATGTGACATAAATATATACCAGACTTGAGAGCCGAGCACCTACAGTATGATGTTGTTAAATCCAAATGTCAAAACCTGAAACTTGGTTGGATCCTTCAGGTTTGGATTAAGTCGAGCCATTTTGTTCTGTTTACCTTCAGGCTTTGGTTGAGTTTGGGTTGTTTATTTTCAAATGTAATTTCGTTTCACTTCTTATTATACTGGCACAGTTAAAACTGGCTTACAGCAGGTTCCCGTTCTGCAGCACATAAAAGAATCACATTACCATACCAAATACAAACAGAAACAATCAACAGAAACAAGTCAAACAACAAAACATAAACAGCTACGCAGACATTACAAAAGACTTAAAAGGACTTAGAGATTTGTATCAGTGGTTGCAGGTATGTGCTTCCATCAGATAATGTTTATATGCCTATTTGAAATGTGTAATAGGGGTTATTGCTCTAATGTAATATGGAATCCCATTCCAGAGTTTAGTGTATGTGATCTCTGACCATAATTGTTTTTGTAAGGCGGTAATGGAATAAGTGCATGTGAAATTGATCAAGTGATGCGTTCCTGACTTGAGTTGTGTCTTGGAAGTAGAGCAGTAAGTGTTGGAGGGGAGATATTGTTGATCTGAAAGTAAGATTTAATGGCTAGATTATCCGTGTAGTTCTGAAAAGTCAGGGTGTTAGAATGTGAAAGTGCAGTGGTGAGTCCAAGGGGGAAGGTTACAATGGATCTCATAAGCTCTGTTGTTTAGTCTTTCTATTGGTTTATGGTTTCCTTCGTGGTGATGGACCCAATTGGGAGACAGTAGGATATTGTTGAAAGAATGTGTCAGAGACATTGAGGATGAGATATGGTCTGATCTTGTTATAAACATGCAATTGCTGGTTAAGCTTTGTTAAGTTATAAATGTGGTTTTAATAAGTGAGATGTGACTCAACAACACATTCTCACTCCCAACTTGTCAAATACCGCCGCTTGGTCAGTGGCCCTACGCTTCAAACTACGACGCTCTAGTTACCCTTCTAGCGTCAGTTTTGGACATGTCAGGGATGGCGTGTCAGTTTCCGCTTGATACGTGCATACAGTCTCTTTTCAAAATAAACTTCCAACGTAGATTTACTTAGTTTTTAGGTTTACTTGGTTAGGTTTAGACAACGAAACTATAGCCAACCTAGGTTTTCTCAGTTTTTTTGTTTACTTAGGCAACAAAACTACCTGGTTAGGGTTAGGCAACAAAAGCATTTGGTTAGGCTTGGGAAAAGATTGCTGTTTGGATTCAAAGAACTAAGTTTGTTACGTAAAATAACTACTTTTGTTACATAAGTACAAAAGTTACGTAACAAAACTTTAGTCAAAAAGCTCAGTTTCACACAGGACATGACAGTGGTCTCCTAGAAAGTCCTGTTTGTTTGATCCATCCAACCTCAACACGGACTTCCTTGCTCTTTGTACTACGTCAGTTGCTCTGACCTTCTTATACTGACATGAATGGATTTACATGGGAGTTAGTTGAAAGCCCGGTACGTCCCATCTAGAAGATGGGTGCCCCCATGCGTCAGTATCAGATAATGAGGGGCACTGGCAAAGCGGAGGCATTTGACAAGTTGGGAGTGAGAACGGGTTTGAATCGAGGGATGCGCTGAGATATTTGTAGGTTTCTGTGATGGTTAGTGTTTGATATGCAAAATTAATGGGGTCTGACATACATAAAGATTTCTGGGGGGAATGAAAAAACATAAATTCTGTTTTGTTGACATTGATAGTTAGATGATTAGATTTCAACCAGTCATGTAAATAGTAAAGATCAGAAGAGTGTTTGCATTTATGACATCAGGGTTTGAATCCGAAAGAAAAATAACAGTGTCATCAGCATATATTAGACAATTAGAGTATTTAACCACATTGGGAAGGTCATTGATAAATAATAATAATGCCGACATGGTTGATAAGGTAGAGCAGAAACCATATTGAGAGTCACTGAGGACGTTATTGCTTTAAGATGATTGTCAGAGAGGATTTTTTCTAATCATTTTGATATAACTTCGAGAATGAATATTGGCCTGTAGTTTGATAGAAGAGCTGGATCGTCAGATTTAAATATGGGGAGGATGTGAGCAGATTTCCAGGCAGAAAGGAAGATAGAAAAGCCTGATATAGAGATTGATCAGATAAGAAGAGGCATAAAGCTGTCAGCATGAGTCTTAAGAAAATGCATATTTAAACCGTACATATCACAAGTATGAGAATTTTTCAAAGAGTTCCAAATATCAGACAGTCGATTCTGTGTGATCTCAGAGAAAGAGAACTGGTGGGATGTGGAAGAAGAAACAGGTGGGGGATGAGAGGGAGTACCAAAGTTAGATGCTAGTTCTTTAACAGATGTGGCAAAATAATCATTGAAAGCAATATTTATCTCTAATGTGATACTTCAAAATGCGAATGAAAATATGTTTACTGAAAACACAACTCCTGACTGTGCCAATAGAAAAGAACAGCTTGCACCTGCCCACTAACAGTCAGTAATGGAATAATGATGACATAAAGCAAAGATAAAGTAGGCTGGGGTAAAATAGTGGTTATTACTAAATCTTTCAATGTGACTGAAGAAAGAAACCAAAAAGCAAAGCAATATTTCTGTTTAAAGACGGGATAACTATGATATGATGTCGGGTTGGGTTTGGTAAGAGGCAGAGAGAAGCAGACAGATGGGTAGAGATAGATGAAAGAAAAGCAAGCATGATGGAGGGATCTGGGAGAGGTCAAGGGGAGCTGACACCCATCAGTTTTCTCTCCTTAATCTATCTGTGTAACACATCGCTCACCCCATCTCCCTAGACACACATACACTCACACACACGCACCCACACAGACATGCCAGATATCACAGACCCCCAGCAATTGGCTTTGTCATGACCTTTAACCCCTATATATCTCTGTGTTGGTGTGTGTGTGTGTAAGACAGAGCTGCAAAACAGTGGCTCCAAAATCAATTTACAGCTGCTTCTTTCTTTCTAATTCATGTTCCACTAGCTGCTGGACATGTGTGTGTTAAAGAGGCAGTGATGTGGAAATAATGAAAAATACAGTCAGAGATATTTTCAGTTGCAAAACAGTATCTACATTATTTTCAAAGCATCTCACTTGGCGCTGTGAAACAGTCGACTGTGGTGTGTGTTGAATGCTTATCTCCAAAATCCCACCCAGGAGACCTTTTGTGTTGCACTCGCTGGGAACTGTAAGTGACTATATTTCACCGCTATCTTGACCACGGGGAAATGTACTGTCACATTTCAGATAGTGTTTTTATTTAAGACCCGCCGTGTTTCTTCTGCTCTGTGTGTTACGACTTTAAGCACAACAAACACAGCGTTTTATGGCAGTGTGTGGCCATTTTATTTAATTTAGTCATTCATACATGAATTCATTGTGAATGTGACCATAATCCTGACTCCTAAACACAGTCCCTACCCTAATTATGCCATTGTTGGCTCCTTCTAGAAGAAGGAGAAGAATATCTGAGGGGATAAATGACACAGCGGGATAGCATTCACACTAGCAGCAGATAGAATTAGGATGTCTGACAGGCAGACAGGAAGCAGGTAATGACGGTCTACAAAGTTGTGAGGGCACGATGTGCTGCAGGAATCCAAGTTGTCAGAATGACAGACAAATTTCTGGATGTAGAAATCAGAATAGAGACGTAGAAGTGAAGACAAGATTTCTTTTTTTTTTTAAAAGTTACTGTAGTTTCCAGGTAGAAAGTTTAAATTGAAGCTGAAAATGATGATCTGGAAGTTTTATTAACAGATTCTTATGATAATGACAGATCTTTGTCATGATTTTCAGATCAATAATGTCTCTTGGAATCACTTGCACACAGTGGCTTTAGAGGTGCTGGTTGGCAGATTTCTTACTTTTCACCTGATTCAACTGTTATCAGGCCATCAAGTAGGCGTTATACATCGCTATAAGCACTAAAGATGTGGGTCATTAGGGGCCTGCTACGCCTACTACATTGTAACAGTGAAAGCGAAATTTCAAAGCAACACATTGTAACATGTAAAACACAAACAAAAAGGCTTCTTTAGGTTTAGGCAGCAAAACCACTTAGTAAAGTTAAGGGAAAAATGTGTTTTGGCTTAAAATAACTAGTGAAAGTGAAACGTGTGAACACAAAGACAACTACACAGGATGCAAAACCTGGCCTCCTGGGTGACAACCCTGTATTTTGTGTCCCACCCATCGCACCCAACCTCCACCCTTTGAGTTTCACGCTGTCAGCACCTGACTTCTGCTTCTGCTCCTGTCATTATTACTACAGTTGCTAGAGGTCGCTGTCGTGTTCTTTTACACCTTCTTTCAGTGATCTACCATGTGAATAGATAATAAAACCTAATATTGGGTGTAGTAGGCCCCTATTAACCCACATCTATGGGGCTTATAGCGACCAATAATGTCTATTTCATAGCCTGACAACAGACAGAGCCAGGCTAGCTATGTCCCCTTGTTTCAGTCTTTAAGATAAGCTAAACTAAAGTACATATGAGCCTGCAACCAAAACATCTTGAGCAATGCTACTACAGTGTAGTCTGTGCTGATGCTCAACATCATTAGCGTTGTAAACATAATATTATTACAGACACTCACCAACATAAAGAGAGAGGCACATAAACACACTTGCGCAGGCTTTTCGGAGGAAACGTAAAGCTTCTATCCTTTGAGCTGTAAAATGTCTCATTATTTTTGGGATGCTGTTATTTGACTCCTCATTTCTCTCCCACACCCACTTACACACACACACACACACGGATAGCTTTTGCACCTTCTTCGCAGTCCTCAAGGCAGAAGCACTCCTCATCATTATCACTTCTATCACCAAGATCCTCGCCATCATCGCCCTTCATCATCCTGATCATTATTATCATCATAATCACATTTTCACAAGTGGCAGTACAGTACACGCTTAGTGTGGATGTAAACTACGGATTTTTTTTCTCAGCTCCAAAGATTGTGAAAGGGTTTTATTTAGGGCTGTCAAAGTTAACACTACATGCCACTGCAGGAAATAACAAAAACAATATTTGGGTTTTTCAAACAGAAAATGTATAAGATTTCGATTTAATTTTTTTTCCCGTTTCTCTCTGTGTCTGTAGATTGGAAAGTTCTTCATATGAGGTGATGCAGCTGGACTTTGAGGTGGATAACGTGATCAACCTGGTGCCAACCCAGACTCTACACTGGAACGTCGAGTACCCGGCCGGCATGCAGGCGGCTTCCAGGCAAACGGAGAAAGTCTCGCACCTCTACATCAGCAACGCAGACATACAGGGAATCGTACCGCTGGCTGAGGTAAGGAATGACTCAACAGATGAGTAGAGATATAGATATCTGTGAGCATACATATTGACATACCCAGCAGCACACATTTCTTATGCTGGAATAGATTATTTCCCCTCCATTTCCCCTCCTCCTGTTAACCTTCTTGCTGCGCTCATCCCCCCTCCTCCAGGTTGATCAAAGCTGGAAAGGTCAGCTTGTTTACCCCCTCCTGTTGCTACAAGCCTCCTGGTCACACACACACAGCAGGTTTCACCCTTATAGGTTTCAAAATGACGAGCAGACTCACAAACATGGGCACACAACCACCTACGCACGCACTAATGCTTCCCTCGTGTATGCGTCATGCTGGCAGGTGTCATTCCTGGTGAGACTCAAGCACAGTGTGCCTCTTTAGGTCTTAAAAAGCTGCTTTCCATATAAACCCAAACCTCTATTGTTGTAGACTTCAGTGTCACTTTGAGTTTAGTTCACAACAAAAATGATAAAAATTGAGTTATTATTTGCATACTTGGAAGAAGGGAGGAAATAATGTGATGTAATCAAATTACCAATTACAACTCAATTAATTGATTAATTGATCAACTATTAAAATAATTGCCAACTATTTTGATAATCGCTTCATCGGTTTTAGTATTTTTTTAAAAATTTTTTAAGAAAAAAAAGTCAAATTTCTCTGATTCCAGCTTCTTAAATGTGAATAATTTCTGTTTTTTACACCTCTATGAAAGTGCATTGTGTATTGCGATTTCAAAGTATTGCAATTCTACAAGTATTGCAATTCAATATCACGATTTATTATGATTTTTGTTAACCTTTTTGACACTAGACCATGGGAAAAAGTTGAATCATACACATCTAAGGACTTTTACTTTGAAAAAATATCTAAATTAATACATTAAAATGTTTGAAGTAAAAATTTTCCCATCCTTATTATAAACCATTTCTGCCAATAAATCCCCCTAAATCCGACACACTGGACCTTCAAATGAAATATACTTTTCTAAAATACGAATGTCTATGCATGTTGTACTTCATATTTCTCTGCGTATAGTGTTGCCATCAGAAAGTCTGAATTGAAGTTAAATTCAAAGCTTCCTGTCTGGGAGAGAGAGAGCTAACCTTTACATAAGAATGATGACTTTGGGCTTGTACTTACTTTTTTATCAGACAGGGTCAGGTGAAGGAAAAGATTGCATTAAAAGTCTGCTTTCATCTGTAACATTTCTCATTATCACTGCCATTACTTCATACATTCACAGATCAAAACAGACACATCCCGTAACAGACATTGCTGCTCTGGCTACAGCAACCAAGAACCTCAGGCTAAAAAGTGAGGAGGAGGATGCTTTTCAAAATACTCCCAGTTCCATTACCACTGAGGTAGAGCTAATCTGGCCTGATAGCCCTCCTTCAAACAGCAAAGCCCTAGTGAGAAAACCCAATTTTGTTCTGGGCTTTTGCAACCCCTGTCTCTTTCACACACACTGGAAAAGCAAGCTTGAAACCTTCATTTCAAATAGCAGTGCTGTTGGGATTTTGCTAGCTTTTTTTAGAGGGGGCCGTGTGAATGGAGCTCTGGGGTGGGTAAAGCTACATCTCATCCTCCTGTATTCTCTAAAACAGAAGGATTTGAATATATTTTTCTGTAAAAATAAATGCTCATGGATATTTGTTAAAGGCTTAAAGTATAAAATTAGATTACAACTTTGACCCTTTAGCTTGTGATGTATTGAAATGTCTTTTTAGGGCTGTCAATCCATTAAAATATTTAGTTGATCGCGTGATTGTCCGTAGTTTGTGATTAATCGCATATTAATCACACATTTTTCATTCTGTACCTCAAAGGGAGATAAGTATTTGATAGTCTTATCAACATGGAAATGGGCATATATGCTTGCTTTAAGCAAATTTATGTATATATTTATATTTTAATTCACATATCTTAACATCAAAGGTTAAGGGACCCCTTTGAAAATGGCCTCGCCAGTTTTTCCTTGCCAAAATTAGCATTATTTAGCCTCCTTAGCATTCCTTAGTTTTTCTTGTTTCATATGATGCCAGTATATTCAGCTTTTTCAGCTTTAAAACTAAGCAAGTTGTGTTACTGCATTTAAGTAATTAGTGGCGTTAAAATTAATTTGTGTTATCACGTTAACTTTGACAGCCTTAGGCTTTTTGTGTCATTAATTTCCACTAACTTGACAGAAATGACATTGAAATACCCTTTAATTATTTTTTTTTCTTTTAGATTATCATAATTTGTAAAACACACATTTTTTTGTTTGTCTTTGTTCCATGTAAAAAGATGATCAATTTGATCCTCTCTGTGGATTCGTTATAAGGATGTTTGGCAAAGTGAAGGATGAACATGAAGAGGCTTATTAACTGAAGTGGCTTATTAAAGTGTTGGGTAACCACAGGCCTCCATAATATCTTCAGTGCTCCTTAGAATAGATTCTACAAGCCTCTGCAACCCTACTGGAGGGATGAACACCATTCTTCCCAAAGATAAAACAAATACATATATGTTTTTTTGATGATGGTGGTGGAGAGCGATGTCTGACGTGTCAAAAATCTCCCATAGGTGTTAAGTTAGGTTGAGATCAGGTGACTCTGAAACTTCTCCAGTCAAACGATACCTGCATTCAATCCTTTTTGTTGCTCACAGCCAATCACCACAAGCGTTCTTTGATTTAATGCAACATTCATATACCACTACTGCAGCTCACGTCTCAACATAGAAGTGGCTGAGCCAGCGCCATAGTAGCGGTAACGGCGTGAACAGTGCTAACAACAGCAACAGTGCTGACAGCTAACAGTTTTAACCTGAGTGGGAACCGGAGAGTGGGCTTTATACCTCCGCCACAATGCCGTCCTGCCACCATGGGTCAGGGGACGGCGTTATAAGCGATAACAAAACGTATGAGCACAGTACAGAGCGGCTGCTATTAGTCGTGACACACACAGCGTCCATTCACATGATGGGTATCAAATGAAGTACTCTTTTGATATTGGTATCACTTTAAGGGCTCTGGTATTGGTACTGGTGTCATAATTTACCAGCCCTATTCAAAACAGATAAATAATGTGACATCTATATTATAATTACATGTATTGTTACTCTTAAAGCATATACACACACACACACACACACACACACACACACACACACACGCAAACAAATACATAAATATTCAGTTTGTTTTTCTCTCCCTCCATCTCTGTATTGCCCCTCTCTTTTGGGTAAAAGCATCAAAATGGCTCTTATTACAAGCCATTGCAACTTCCTGATTTGTTTACCAAAACATCTGCCCAGGTGTTTATTGCTGGTTAAGGTGCCTGTCCCTGAGAGGGGTCTCTGTGAAAGGTCACTGAGATGAAAGCGACAACGCTTTTGGGTCTCTGGAGTATGGAAGGGGGAAGGAATCAAATTATAAGCTGGAATCTTCAAAGGGAGCCGGATGTAAAAGCTTTCACAAAGTCTTGCATCCTCCTTCCTAAACAATTCCACATCTGAGGATTAGAACAAGAGTATAATATCACAAGTACACCCATGTGACAAAATGTGGGATCTTTACAGCTGTTACATATTTTAACAACCTAGAAACTAAACCTCACACATAATTGCATCAGGAGCACTCAGCGCCGGCTTTTAAACATTATTTCTCTGTCTGATCTGTCTGGGCGGTTCAACTCCACCTCAGCCATCTTCTACCGTCTCCCGAATCAAAAGTCGGCTTATCAACAGTACTGATGTGGTAATGCAGTGAGTTCTCTCTTTACAAGGCAATAATGAAAACCAGAACACTGCCTGTCATTACCGAGCCCTCTCCGACGTTTTCCTCCTAATTCCGCATATCCATTAAGGTTCTGGTCTCTTGGCTGAGCGGGAAAGAAAGAGGCCCTCTTCAGGAAACGAGGGATTATTAGGAGTAATTTGTCTCCTGCGGGGGCTGAAAAATTGGTTTCATCTTTTAGAGAAGAGTACAGAGGTGAGGAGAGGAGAAAGAGTTAGGGAGAGTGGGAGGGGGGAGACAGAAAGAGAGATAGAAGCAGAGATAGACTGACAGATAGAAGAGAGATTTGATTTGAGAGGGAACATTTTATTAAAACAATTCATTTATTGTCAGCTGTTTTTTGCCACCTCTCATTTGAAGTCGATACTATGATGAAGCTGTTAGCATTAGTCCACTCAATGACACATTTTCTAATAATGTTCCTGGTGCATTATTTCTGCAAAAAGTCAAACTAAAATTACAAGAAAACAAACTCTAGAACCCGAGCGCCCCCGGTAGTTACAAAACATCGCTATTTCATAACCATCTATGTACAGAACATATGATTGTTATACCGTTTTGAATTCCTGGGGTCTTCAGCTTTCAGAACTCGTAAACCAAGTGTATGTAGTCCAAAGTATTTCTTATTACGAAGTATTTTAACAATAAAGTCGCATCGAAATAAATGTTGTAAATATAAGAACAAGTTGTGATCAAAAGATAGTTTTATCATAAATCTACTATTTCATGCTTGATATAGTTGGAAATTAGGATTTCCAAGCCTTCCAACAGACCTTAAATGTACCTCATATCACATACACAGCCACAACAGACAGCAGGTGAGACATAGCCGTCAAACTTCACATTTTACAGTCGCACTCTGCTCACACTGACACAGATGTATGCTCTTGTCAAAATATTTCACAAAGGTTATTTGGGTTATTTTGGCCCAAAACGGCAGATTTAGTCACTTTGTATAGTCAAGATGGCGTTGGCAGGAAGTCCTGCTGATCCTCATAATCATTGTCGATGGGATCTTGGTTTTAATGGTTTGAAATGAAGATATTACTAGGCGAGGATAAAAAAATCTTATTTTTGTATTACTTCTCCATTGGAATCTCCATGGTAATATAGTTTAGTTTACTTAAAATTTATTCATACTCCTTAGCTTCTTTCCTTTCAAATAAGACCAAATGTATGCATATAAGCTTCATGGTTGAGGAGCTGGTACTGATTTATGTTGGGTGGTAAATTTAGGAGTTTTAAACAAAAATATACACCCGTTTTTATGAGAGTAATTTACTACAGTTTTTAACCCTCAATCAGCAAAATAAAATGAAACAGTTATTGCATTGTACCATATTTCCTATGCTGTGTCAGTCTTGTCACTGTCCCCCTCAAACAAACCATCTATCACCTAATGCACAGAGCCGTTGCTGAGCTGCAGCAGAGTGAGGATTTTATTTTTTTATTTATTGCCTAAAGGGAACAGTAGGGTGGAACAGGGGAAGTGCAAACTGTTGGAGAAGTGAAAATATGAATTCTCCAATCTGAAAAGTGGACTTGCAGTCAATCCTTTGAATGGCAACCCACAGCGGCAGCCAGCCATTGAACAAAATTGATGCTTTTCTAACATGGTGGCTCTGTGGGAAACGTTCCTTTTATTTAACCCAGACGGTCCTTTCAAACTTGATTCTGAAAATTTTTTGAGGAAGGAGAAAAGCCATAAACTTGGTGAAACTTGATTCATTTTTAAGCCCTGGCTAAAAACATAGATAATCCACCACCATTTGCCTCACACAATACACAGCTCTGACAATTCCACTGTTGCTTCTAAATGCTATAGCTTTGTCCCGCCCTAAATGCATTCCTATTGGACAGTCTATGAATTATAATTTCAGATTTTATTTCCATTGGCTGGGGATGTCACACAGTGTGTCTGAAAGAGCCCACAGATTATGTCAACATGGTGATGGGATATAACAAATACAAATTGCCATTGGCCCAGTTGCTATTTGCATAGCTTAATGGAGGCTTATAAAGTGGTAGAGACACAATTGGGCATTTCTAAAAATAAAAAAAAAACGCTGGTCACCATGCAGCAGATGAATACATGGCCTCAACCCTGCAACAGTTCTAACACTCCTCCAGCTAAATGAGCTATATTTAGCCAGTGATTTTCATTTTATTCCTTCCTAACTTCCTAACCCCCTACTTCCGGCACCCTTGCACGGACCACACACCTATCTTTGAACTCTAACTTCATTTTGATCTCAACTACATACTAAATGGTAAATGGTAAATGGCTTTTCTAGTCTTCCGACCACTCAAAGCGCTTTACACTACATGTCAGTATTCACCCATTCACCCACACATTCATACACTGAAGGCAGAGGCTGCTAAGGTGCCAACTTTGCCCATCAGGATCTAATCTAAATATTCATTCACACACCGATGGCTATGCCTGCGGGAGCAATTTGGGGTTAAGTGTCTTGCTCAAGGACACATCGACATGTGACCCGGAGCAGCCGGGGATCGAACCACAGACCTTGCGATTGGTGGACAACCTGCTCTACCCTCTGAGCCACAGCCGCCTCCACTATAAAGTCTTATGATCCACTATAAAGTCTTATGAGGCGTAAAGTAGGGGCGTAACCATGCCCATCTTCAAACTTCAACTTCATTTTGATCTCAACTATACACCTATGAAGTTTTGTGACTGCATCTTGTACGCTTGCGACGCTATCACGCTGAAAAAAATCTGTCCACAGACAGAAATATAAACACTCACATAGACTCACAAGGCGACGACAATACCAACATTGCTGTCACGGCTGGTAATAAACTACGTGAACTGTAGGTACTGTACAGTATGTAATACAGTAAGCATAGGGGTTGCTATCAATGGGTAGTCAAAGAGTTGATGCTGTATCCTTGCAGAAGGCAAAATGCAGCAAAGCACAGGAGAGTTGAGACTGCTGGTGTTTCAGCACCAAGGACAGCATCTCAGTGTTTGCTAAGTGGCAGCATCAGGGTCCTGTACTAATGGGACCCAGTTCTGTGTTCCTGTTAATGTGGTAATTACTAGTGAAAATGAAAAGTCTTGCCCTTTTTTCTTTTTTTTTAGTTCCATCTGTGAATCTTTGGCTTTACCTGGTATACACCTTACATTTACATTACCCGTCTCTGTGATATAACTAATAAGAGAACATCAGACGAAATAATGGAGACAAATGGACGGAGGAAGAGGGACGAAACAAGCCGGCATGTTAGCCGGGGTAAAAACAGACTGAAAAAGGGAGGTCAGAAATGGACCTGCCATACTTCCCTTGCTCTTAGAGATATTTTAGCGGCTGATAAATTGGATCAGTAATAATGTTGTTTTATGTTCCCTACAAGCGCCATTACATACCTCTGCCTGGAACGAGGCTGTTTCACAGCCTCTCAGACTGAGGGGGAGAGACACAGACTGAAAAATATGTTCTCCTTTCTATAATATCAGCCTGATTTGAATAGGACCTACATTAAATTAAAATGTGTCACATGTTAGCAGCAAGGTGTTCTGCTGGACCGTTGTCTGAAGATTTGATTGACAGAAGAAGTAAAAATGTAGAGAGAAAAAGAAAAGCTGCATATCCCATCTAGTTTTTTGTTGGAACATTACCTGTTCTCTATTGTAATAATGCTTTTACATCACAGCATGTCTGCTCCTGTTTGTTGTGTGTGTGTGTGTGTGTGTGTGTGTGTGTGTGTGTGAGTGTGTGCGCAGACCTCTTAGCAGGGCGGTTACGCTAAGTGGCTCCTTAATTAGCCTCTTCTGATTGGTTCTCTCTAAAAGGAAGTCAGTAAGTAGGAAGAGGAAACTGAGTAGTCAATAATCTGGTGATGAAAGCAGACATGCACAAACACACACACACACACACACACACACACACACAGTTTTCAAACTCAATTATAGATTTACCATTTTCACGGTCTGTGTGTTTATTAGAAAACAGCCTCCTCTAGATTATTTTTTTTATCTTTATGTCTCGAGCTATTGTTTTTTCAATTCCCTTATTTTCTGTGTGTGTCTCAGCAGTGGTCTTAATACCTGTGCTTGCTAATTTACACTGACATTAAGCAAGACGCTGTGGAATCAATATTACAAACACACTCCCCAGGTTGTCTCGGTTCGTTTTAACTGCTTGGTATAGTTGCCTGTATTTTTGTTTTAAAAAAACAAAAACTCAGATTTCCTCGGATGTCTCATAAAATCAACAAATTCTTTCTTTCTTTCTATTTTAAATGTTTTATTTTTTTATTTTATTACTATTATTATTGTTATTATTATTATTATTATTATTATTATTATTATTATTATTATTATTTATACATTTATTTTGTATTTATCTTTGTATTTATTTTGTATTTTTTATGTTTTTATTTCATGTCACGGACACTGAGTTATGTTCTATATTTGATAAGATGACCTTTGAAATGTCAAAAAAGAAACTCCTCACCTCCAAGACAAGGAAGTAGGAATCATAACGTTTTGTTGAGAAATTTTCATTGTTCAGATAAAATGATTAAGACATCTACGCCCAACAGACAGTCAGGCATTCTCTTATTCTGTATTTAACAGCTTAATATCAAACCCTGAATTATCTACAAAAGTCATGTAGAGATTAAGAGGAAATCAGTGTCGAGGAATACTTCCTTTAGCCTGAGATATTTTATTTTCAAGGCAGTGATCAAATCATGGGAGATTATTCCCCTAGTTTTTATTCATTAAAAGCCATTCCTGACATTTTTAGGGGTACTTCTGTCACATATTTCAACTAGTTCAACCCTGTTATTCTGGCTATTAACCTCCAATAGTGCTGTTTTATTCACCACTGTAAGCTTTTCCACTTTCTAAAGAAGACAGCAAGTCTTGTTTTTTTCACCCATGCCCTCCCTGCTTCTCTTCAGTTATAGTATTTGCTTGTTACCAGCCTTCAACCACCCAATTAATCAACACATATGACATATTCTATGTATGCGTGAGTGTGAGTGTGTATGCATTTGGGTCACTGAGAACTTGTCCTGTTCTCCAGGTTCATTTCCATACCGAGCGGCTCCAGCTCGCTCCAATCAGTCAACAAGAAATAAGAGAAGAAGAGAAGGAAGGAAGAGAGAGGGGGAAGATGTTTAAAGTGTGGGGGTGAAGTTAGAAAATGACAGAACGGATAAGGCTAGAGGAAGGAACTACTCTTACTTTCTAACTAAATGCATGTGTGCATGCAAAGTCAATGAAACAAGCAGGATAAAGGCACATTGGCTCCGGGCGGTGTTTGTTCAGAGGAAGAAGCATTTGCTCTTCGTTGCCTGATATATTGTAAATGCCTGTCACTTATTGTGTATTCAGCATTGCAAAACATCTCCATTGCTTTGTAGCCATAACAATAATGTCTGAACAAAATTTTTATGGAAACTACATTTCCAACTTCCCAAAGAGCTTAGCAAAGAAGTCACTGATGGTGATGGTGGTACTGGCAAAAAGAACATTTCTGTGCTCTCTTTATTGTGATAAATGCAGTGCTTGTGGTGGAAAAAAATAAGTGCTGTAACTCCCTCGGTACTTATTCACATGTTGGTGCGTTTATCGGCCGGTATCTTATTCCTATTTATTCATTATTTCTTAAAGCATGTTGTAATGTGTCAGTCATAATCAGCTGTGATTTTATTGCTATAATATTATTATACTTGGGCTATGCATCTTTTATAGTAGGTCTATAATACTCCAATAATATTGACACTGGAACATTATAGGGTTAAGGTGGTGTGTTTGGTGTTAACGCTTTCAGTGCTTTCCTGTGTTATTTGTAGTTCGCTCTATAATATAGGCATATTATAGGATGTCTATAGGCTGGAATCAACAACAGGCAGATAAACATACAGAGCTGTGGTGTGTGAGCTCTTCATTCAGGTTTTAGGGAGTCAGGATGCTCCTACAGATTATACAGAGACACGTTCACACACAACACAACATTTAATTCTTCTGGAAATGTTCGCCCTGTAAAATTATATTCTATGAATTAGGAGAGTAGATTCAGAAATCATTTAAATAATATTTCATTAATTATATTTGTTGACAAATAAATAAAAATGTTAGGACGAATAGTTCACTAAATATTTTACAAAATAGACGTGAACATTGTATTGTATCACCACTCACCACTCACCGTGCCGTGCGTCGAGATGCTCGTCCAGATGCTCCCCACATAGTTTTTAAGTTCGTACTGCTTACACCTCTACCTAACATACAGCGACCGAGCGAACTTTACCAAATGGAGCGCGAAAAATTGTCCTGATATACTACAAGCGATGTCATTCTCTATTATAAAGAGAGAGTCAGTTACTGTCAGCGTCTTCAAACAAGCAACACGTCGTTCAGCCTGTTGGCTGATGCACGGAGCAGGTTAGGACAACTTCATTGGGAAAAACTGAAACAATCTGATGTTCACTCGTTCACATCGCGTCCAG
Organism: Sebastiscus tertius; assembly: GCA_916701665.1. Lineage (NCBI taxonomy): Eukaryota > Metazoa > Chordata > Actinopteri > Perciformes > Sebastidae > Sebastiscus > Sebastiscus tertius. The sequence continues at coordinate 9,789 of CAKAOH010026632.1, read as the reverse complement.
TTAGGAAGAGATGTCACGCCACGCCACCCCATGCCACGCCACGCCACGCCACGCCACCCCATGCCACGCCACGCCACGCCACGCCACCCCATGCCACGCCAAGTACCGGCCCACTTCGTGCCCTGGATAAATGTCTGCATCACACAGACATTCATCTTGTCAGTGCATTGCTACAATGAGCAAACTCATGACTTCACTATGATTACCTGAGTAAAGAATGTACTCTTGTAATCACTGTTCACTCATATTATGTCACAAATGCAGTGTAGGTGAGGGATGAGTAATCGTGGGCCAAAGAGCGATGTATGCTGGTGTTTAATCCACCCAAACACTACCGCTGATTTCATTTTCAAAGAGAGAGGAGAAGCTAAAAAGCGGAATCACCCACTGCCGTTTGTGGTTGGAATGAAAGCCCACGTGAAACCTACTGAAATTTAGGAGACCTGCGACATGAACTCCAGAGAGAGAGAGAGTGAGGAGAGATAAACTGAGACAAGATGAGTAATGGAGCGAGAGAAAAAAGCTCTCGTTTTCCGACAAGATTCGCTGATTTGACTTTTGCTTTTTTTCATGAACCAAATCAGAAGCCGAGGACAGACTCCTTCATGCTCAGTTACTTTTAATCCCACCCGGGAGCTGCTTAGTCCAACCACCAAGTCCTCATGGGCCACTAAAGCAGCTGTACTGGGCCAGCTGGGAACTGAGTACTCGGGCGTACATCAGCTACTATCTGAAAGAGAGAGGAGAGTCTGGCCACCAGGGTGGCAGCTTGGAGCTAAAACTGGCAACCTTCTTACTATGAACATTTTAAGATTTCGGTCAATTGCTGCCACACAAATGAATAGACTTCTGATAGTAAGAAGGTGTGTTCATCCAACACGTTCTCATACCAACTCGTCACATGCTGCCGCTTTACTCCGCCCCTCGGCGTCACTTTAGGTTTAGGCAACAAAACCGCTGAGTTAGGTTTAGGAAAAACCCATCCACCACCATACCCACCCGTCTTTAGTGTGTCTTTTCGCTCTTTAAACTACGTCACCACACTCCCGGCGCACTTTCTCCAGGGGAGGAAAGTAACTAAGTACATTTACTCAAGTACTCTACTTAAGTACAATCTTAGATACTTGTACTTTACTTGAATATTTCCATTTTCTGCTACTTCATACTTTTACTTCACTACAATTCAGAGGCAAATATTGCAATTTACCTCTACAACATTTATTGAAAAACTTAAGTTTTAAAAAAAATAGAAAATACATTATGATGTATATTTATTTTATATTTATAATGATATTATAATATTATAGATTTAGATGAAACATTATTGATCCTGGGAAAATTCAAATTCACAAGCTGACCAGTAGATAAAGTTTATAAAGTAGTTCAAATTAGCTCCACCTTTACCAGCTGCAAGAATAAAGTATTGTTCATATTATTGCATCAATAATCATAATCAAGTGATACTGTATACATAATTCTGCATATTGAGTTCTTTTACTTTTGGTACTTAAAGTATATGTTGATGCTAATACCTTTGTACTTTTACTAAAGTAGACATTTGAATGCAAGACTTTTACTTGTAATAGAGTATTTCTACACTGTAGTATTGCTACTTATACTTAAGGACAAGATCTGAGTACTTTTTCCACCTCAGACTTTTTCTTAGTGTTTGCTGTTGCCGCGGATGAGTTTACATTGTAGTTAATGGAAAGCCCGGTGCGTCTCATATCTTTTGCGGCGGTATCACACGCAGACGGCTGTGACAAAGCGCCGGTATTTGACACCATGGAAAGGAGGACGGGCCGGTTCATCAAGAGGCAAAAACCTGTCAGGAAAACTCAGAGAAGAGCGAGCGAGGAGGATACAGATAGAAGATATTCTATACAGTTTGCACACTGAAACTTTCCATCACATGAAATCAGCTGAGTTAGCTGAGCACAAGTAACAGAAATTGGCGGAAACCAACAGACAGATTGATGAGGTGACACAGAGGGAGAATGAGGAGAAAGAAAAATTTGACTAGTTCGAAATAGGCAGGACGAGGGCGGAGGGATAAGGGGGGGAGAGGTTGAATTGATAGGCGTTGGCAGGAAGGAGAATAGCCAGAAAAAGGAGGGAGGGGTTTGACTAATTGATAGAAATGGAAAAAAGGAGACACAGAGAAAGAAGGATGGAGAAATAAAGAGAGGGTAAAGTAAGAGATGGCACGAGAGGGAGGAAATTAGACAAGCTAAAATGGTAGAAGTGGGCGCAGATGGGGGAGAGAGAGAGGAAGATGGAGAGAAAGAGGAGGGCCCAGTGGAGGTGCAGAGCACCATGTAATAGTCCCTTGGAAGTCCTGGTGCAGCTCAGAGGAGGAGAGAGATGAGTGAGAGACGTAGAGAAGGAGAAGTAGAGAGAGAGGAGACGAGAGCAGGGCAGTTCTAATGCAATTAGGGGTCTGGAAATTGAAAGTACAATTCTTCTGGGATCTTTGCAAGAGTGGTTTGTGTGTGTGGGGTGGGGGGGGGGTCGGATGGGCTGTTAGCTTTCATATCTACCAAATGTCTTCATCCCTCCTCCCTCCTGTTCTTCATCTCTCCCTCTCTCAGTTTGACTTCTCTCTCCTTGCACAGGCCCCTCCCTCCATTTTTTTCTCCTTCTCCCCTCCCGCTCTCTCTCCATCCATCCATTTCTGTCTCTCTCTCTCCCTTCCCCTCCGTCTCCTTCTGCATTTTTTGCGTTTCATAAATTTGTGAAGAGGAGAGCAAAATGTCAGCTGCTTTTTACATTTCCATTTTGTATTTCAGACATTTAACTGATGCTCTTATCCATGTCAACCTGCCCTAAATGCCACAGTAGTACAAATTGGATGTTTTTTTAGATGATCAAAAAAAGCGAAGGACCCAGGTCATACATGCAGCAGGGATGAGAGTCAAAGAGTCTCAATGACACAAAATAATATAAGACAATACTCTTTAATTCATTTGTGCGACAACACATCTATCAGTTAGCAGCAGTGTTTTTAGGAATAAATCCTAACTATGATGTGATCTGTTCGTCCCATTTAGTTGATTATGATTCTGAAATGTTTGTTACTTTCATGTAGTTATATTTAAATAAAGTTGTATTACTTACAGACACATAAATATAAGCAAATTTGTGATCACTTAAAATCAAATTATTTCATTAAAAAGTTCACATTCGTTGTAGATTTGACATGTAAACATTGGTTTTAATTCCCAGAAATCACATATAATAAATGTGTGTTCCATTACTTGATATTTACGTAGATTAGGTGCAATTATGTTGACAAGGTGACAGATACAGTAAATAATTGGACTTATTACACGGCTTTGTTGAATACTCAATTCGGATTGGTCAATCACAACGTTCTACGGTCTGTTATTTCTTTGTAACAGACTGTTGCTATGTATAACAGACCGTTGCTACGAGCGCAGTACTGATGTCGGACTCTGGAGGACCGTTTTTGTGTCAAATTATTGATTTCTTAAGTAAGTAGCCGTGTAATAAACGGTATAATGTATAGCTACCGGGTTATTGTTGTGAAATAAACCCCTTCAGGGTGATGAAAGAGGAGTCCTTGCATCGCCCTTCGCTTCGCGTCGGTTTGCCGCATCGCCTTCTCAGGGTTTATTTCACAACAATGACCGGCTAGCTGTACATTATCCCTTCAAATGCTTGAAATTATTAGTATGTGCCACATGTTGATCTCCATATTTAAAGGTAATTCAGTGTCAAAATCCCACAAATACACATTTCTTATACCCGATAATAAAGCAAAAAGTCTCTCACATAAATACCAGTATACATATACATTAAAGTACATAAATATATAAACATAGACACACTGTAGGTGTTCACAAACACTCAGTGTTATTGCACCTGTATAATCTGTGTTTCAGGAAGGTCTTAAAACAACAGCCTCTCTGGCTAATTACCTGCTCTAATTAGCTGTGTGCATAATTACCACTGGCAAATCTAAACGCTGTCCCCAGGAAGACTTATCCTTTTGGCCCCATTAGCACCTGTGTGTGTGTGTGTGTGTGTAAAGGTGTGTTTGTGATGCGAACACAAACGTTGTGTGTGCATATGAGGTGATTGTGTCAGTCCATAGATTCAACCTTGGTTTCCACGTTGGCAGTGGGTCAGAAAGGAAGTAGGTTATGCGTGTGCTAATTGCCCCAGCAACAGGGCGATGGACTCCCAGATACCCCCACAGGCTCGTTAGCATCTCGTTAGCAGCTGCAATTAGCGTGGTGACAGACAGCGACACTGGCTGCAGAGGTGACGAGGTTTAGGATATGGAGAGTCAGTGGAAATCTTTCCACCTGACTGACATGACATGATTTGATCTACGGTACATTCAACATGGTAGACTTTCAACTGATGCTCATACTCAGGCTGGTTCTAAATTAGCATAGGAGTAGGAGCCTTTCAGTTGCCGCCACAAAGAGAATATCACAAACAGAAGTATCATTTCAATTAAAAGAAAAAAGAAAAAAATCAAATGGTTTCATACATCAAAACAATGAAATATATGAAAAGAAACTCACGAGGGAAACGAGCAACAGAAACAAAAAAAACTATCAAATAAATACATTTTCTCATGAGTCTCATTATACAGCTTATTATTTTAATGCTTATTGTACAGTAATTCAATCTGAATGACAGTTGAATTGAATGTACTTTATTTCAAACAAGAATAAAATGTATATGTTAACAATAATAATTCCATTTCCAAATTCAGGAAGGACGTAAATTAGGCATGTCTGTAGTCTGGTGCTTGTATGGTATGGGTAAGACACAGTGAAATACAAAATACATGCTTTAAGTTCTCCTATGACCTTGACCTTCCAGTAGTTAGCAGAGTGTGTGTGTTTATTCATTTCACCCTCATCCTCCACCTCCTGATCTAACAACGTGGGACGGGGAGGTGTAGGTGCAGGCCAACAGTCTCATATGGTAGTGATGTTACGTTCACAAACCATCCGATGGCTCTTTGGTACCAATGAAGGGACTGTGGGGACTTATCGTCTGTATGAGACACACCAGGCTTTGAACTATAACTCCAATGTAAACCCATCTGCGTCAGTATTAGATAGTCAGAGCAAATGCAGTGGTATAAAGAGTGAGAATGACCGCGTAGGAAGGAGGTCTGGGTGGATGGTCTGGGGGAACAAGAATAGACTTTTATGCAGGAAACCAAGTCAACATTGACTTATTTTATGTAACTTGTGTACTAAACTAACGCTGCATATGTAAGTTACGCAACAAACACTTTGAAATACGTGACCTTATGGAAGCTAAATTCACTTTAACTTGCACTTTCACTGTGACTTTGAGGCACAGAGATGAATAGCAGTGGTTGTTTTCAGTGTGTGTGCCATTTAACCATCATTTATACAGTAGCAACGAGGAAGGTTACCTAAGCATCAATGTTCTTTTTGAACAATATCCCGCCTGAGATTCACACACAGCCACACTTCACACAGGTACCTGAAAACAATCAAAGCTTTACACTGTTGTCCACCCACCAGCTGGGAGTTTATTGCCTTGACGTTATCAATTGGACATGTTTCATCGTGCAGTGTGTGGTTGAATTAGTCACACAAGGATCAACAGTACCTTCAAAAACGCCCTCCCATCTACGCCTGCTCTCAGCTCTCATCAGTCCCGTACGCCTACACGTATTATGCTGTGCCTAGTTCATGCAATTATGCCTAACAAACACTGACATATCCACCAAAAGTTAGAAGTGCTGGCAGTTGCAGTGAAATGTTGTATGGGAGTGGAATATGTGTTCACACACAACACAATGATAATAATAATAGTGTGAAAAATAAATAAGCTGTTGACTACATGATATTTTCAGTGTGACAACATCCAATAAATCACTAGAAGACAGATTACTTTCACAGTCACAGCTTTCAAGAACCAGCTAAATGCCCATACTTATTTATTTCTCTAATATGTTTTTCTATGATCAACTATTCCACCTAGCAAGTGCTAAACTGACGTGTTAAATACAGCCCGGCGAGTGTAGTGTAGGCCAGTGGTTCCCAACCTTTTTCCTTAAGGGACCCCTTTTTGTATCATTGAATAAACTGATGACCCCTGACTAAGTGACACATTTTATGGATATCTAATATTATATTCAATGTATAACAATAACAATACAGAACAACTGATAAACTGTACAAATAACACAGATAGTGAAAGCAATAACTGCAGGAAATAAGTGTAAAACGAATGATTTTGAGATTATTTCCTGTGAATATTACATCAGAGATGAGTTTTCCTGTTATTTTTAGGGACTTTAAATACAATTCTTTGTTTGTATTTATATTTTTTTTCCTTGGCTGTTGTTCTATTAGTTCTTTAGTTGTTTTAACAGTGTACTTTTCTAATGCAGGATGAGGCAATAATGAGGCTTGTGTTCAGGTTTCCACTGTGCCCTTGTCCTGTGAGGTTTTATTGTTAAGTTTATATCTTAAATAATAATTCAAATTTAAAATGTAAATAAATAACAATTTAATTTAGTTTTCTTCACAGAAATGAATGAAATGCTGAGATATAGGCCAACTGTATATTTTTTAAAAAGGTTGTGTTACACCCCTTAAAATTAAGAACACCTTGCGATCCCCCTTGAAGCTTTGGCGACCCCTAGTGGGTGTCGGGACCCCTATGTTGGGAACCAATGGTGTAGGCAAAAGTGTAAGGTGGAAAGCAAATATAAAATAGAATCTAAATCTTTTCTAAAATGTTGGACTATTCCAGCAATAGATATGTTGAACCATCAACTTAAACATCATCATAGCATCAACTCATCGTTAAAGACCTGAGATTAAGCTGTAAAGACAAAACTCATGCGTTCCATAACGTCCGTAACACACCGACTTTAAAAGTTAATTTTCAAGGTCACAACTTTAAATATACCGTATACTCAAACAATTCTTTTTCCTGGACTTTTTGTGTAACCTCAAGGTTGAAATCATTCATGCACTCATTTTATTTACGCATTCTCAAAATGCTTTTATTGGTGCTTATTTGTTTACTGTATTTATTTGCAGATTTCATCTTTTTTTAAAACACGTTTTTTACATGTTGACAAATCAAGACACATTCATATACAGTCTATAAAGAAGATGATATACTGTACAAATAGAAACTGTGAGGTAATTTCAGAATTTAATTTTAAAGGTTCAACTTCTTTTGGCCCTTTATTGATCCCATACATAATACCCTGTTTATGTCTCTCTCTACATTATCAAGTGTGAACGTCTGATGAAAGCACACAAGCTCAATCAATAATTTTCCCAAGGAAATGTGGGAAAAAGCTCCACCACTGCACCAATAATCTTCTGATTCCATAGGGAGAAAACATTTTATGAAAGTCTTAAAATAACTCCCAATGAAAGGGAGGAAATTTGGCTGGAGCTCAGTTAGTAATGATTAGTCTGAAGTCTTATAGATCACAAGAAACATTTCAGCGTTTGGCCAAAGCCTGAAGTAATTACTCTGTCTAACAAATAGATTTGATGCTATCACATACACACACTTATACACTCACAAGTATTAAAAAAAAAAAAAAAAAGACGGCATAGGCGCACACTCAAACATGCACACGCCCACACACAACTGTGTTGCAGCCAAATAAATGAGCCGGCACTCCTCGGGCCTAATAGTCTGGCTGTAATTAACATTGTCATAGTGATAATAGCCATTTATCCCTGACATATCACACACACACACACACACACACACACACACACACAGTCCAAAACCTCTATCTTGTCTAGGCAGCTCGCCCAGCTGTCACCTCCCTCATCTGTCTCTCTCTCCCTCCCACCTCCCCTCCTCTTCCTCCTCCTCTTCAGTATTTAGACCTCATGATCCTTCTTTTCCTGTTTTCACATTTCCCCCTTCTTCTCCCATCTCTGTCCTCTTTCTCCATTGTTCTTTTTTCCTCTCTCTTCACTCCATCATGTCCTTTCCTTTCTCACACTTCCTCTTTAAATATTCGAACCACATTCTTCTTCTTTTCACCGTCTTTCTCTGTCTTTCTTCAACCTTTCCCTTACTCAGTCAGTCTGTTTCTGTCTCACATTGCGACTTTGTCTTTTCTAACACGCTGTGTTCGCACCGCAGCAGAATATAGTCAGCAGAAAACTGTATGTGTGTGTTTCGTGCAACTTTTTGTCAAATTCGATTTCCACCACAACAACAAAGACTGACACAGTTTTGGTAGAGCCAGAGGAGGATTCAACAGGCTGGTCCAGGCAGGTTAAAAGGCTCCTCACTGGTAGATCCTAAAGGCTACCGTTTGCAACAGGCACGGTTTGACTCAGGTAAACAAACAGAACCAGCAGACAGCAGGGCATCGACAGCAGGTCATCAGAACAACATTTTTCAGGCAGATAAAAAGTGAACAGATAATAGATGCAGGCGTTCTGGGAGAAAGTCATTTATACCTTTAATGAGGTCATATCAAATACACACAATCAATTCAATTTATTTTTTTATATAGCGTCAAATCATAACAGAAGTTTTCTCAAGACACTTTTCAAATAGAGCAGGTCTAGACCGTACTCTATAATTTAGAGAGCCAACAAGAGATCGCCCTGAGTATGCACTCGGTGCAACAGTGGCAAGAAAAAAGAAACCTTGGGTGCACACAGCAGGACCTACAGTATAGACATGCATTATTTGTGTGAAGAGATGTCGGGGTGATGAGGCTGCCATAGTCAGTTGTCAGTCAATTGGGGGTTCGGTGCCTCGCTCAGGTGAACTGGCACCTCTCCAGCTACCAGTCCTCACTGTTCTTGCTGAACTTGGTCCCCAAGCCAAGTCCCTAAGGACCGCACAGACTGAGCTACTGCCACCCCAAATTATTAATAGTTAACAGAAGGTTGAACCTTGCTGAGGGTGACTAGTGGGAAGATGAGGGGTCACAGAATCTGGAAAAACTACCGAAAAGTAACTGAGACTAAACAGAGAGAATCCCGGGCTGTATCTACGTCTCTCTGTCTGAGGTCAAAGAGTGAGAAGACGCAGAGGACACCATGATGAAAAACAAACCGTATGTTGAAAAGTTCTTCCAGTTTTGTCTTTTAAGGATGCTCTATGTAAGAAAGAAAGAAATCGCTTGTTAACAGTGACACCTGTGGCCGTTACGTCATCAACAGTCAGCATCCTGTTGCTCACGCTTATGCTCGTACTGTGTGAATGTGAGCGAGCATCTGTCAAAACAGTGAGGCAACACACGGAACTGAAAGTGATTGACAGCTAAAACCACAATATCACTATATATTTTATATAACTTACCTGTAAAATAGGAATTTTGCCAGCCCAGGGTCCGTTTTGAAAACCAAACAAAGTTCCCTTCACGAACCGCAGCCCTGGCCGATGCTGATTCTAGTTTTCCTGTGACGTTGGTCACATTCCTGTTTTGCAAGACAGGCGTTTCCCCCTCTAAGACCCGCCCTCTCGAGGTTGGCAACCAATCAAAACACAAATGACAACCTGTGACCGTGACAGAAAAAAGATCCCACATGCCAGATTTGTCCTCGGTTAGGCTATTCTAATGCCCTGCCTGACTTCCCATCCATTTACACAAATCCTTTTTAATCATTTTAAATGAATAGTCACTCAGGGCCGCCACGTGACTTCATCAAACAATGAAAATGTGTGTTTGAAATCAAACCACATCCTTTTAGAAAATGAGACACAGTTTTTGGTGTATAAAATGTGCTGCATCAGACTCACAATACACTTTTACCTCTACGT
>CAKAOH010026630.1:0-29828 GCA_916701665.1 Sebastiscus tertius | reverse complement strand
ACACACACACACACACACACACACACACACACACACACACACACACACACACACACACACACACACACACACACACACACACACACACACAGCACCAATGTAGAAGTCCCCCTCAGGTCCTCAATATTCTACATTTAACATGTTTTTAGCCAGGTGGAAGATCTCCCCAGATGTTCATAGGACTGGGTCATATTCTCATGACTGTGGCCCTTCTTACCAAAATATATAGCCTTGGCCAGGGGTCAGCAACCTTTACTATCAAAAGAGACATTTTAGGCAAAGAAAAAAAAATCTGTCTGGAGTCGCAAAACATTTGATCATTGTGATGAAGGTAACACAGTTTATAGTCTAAGTATATAGTATAGAAGTATAATGCAGTGAGGGCCAAAGAGACAATGTACTACGGAGTATTAGGGCCACATTGAGGGAAAAAACATCTGAGATTTACAAGAAGTAAAGTCGTAACTTTACAAGAAGTAAAGTCGTAACTTTACAAGAAATAAAGTCCTAACTTTACAAGAAATAAAGTCCTAACTTTACAAGAAATAAAGTTGTGATATTGCGAGAATAAAGTCATAACTTTACAAGAAAAAAAGTCAAAATATTACGAGAATAAAGTTATAACTTTACGAGAAATAAAGTCATAACTTTACGAGAAAAAAAAGTCATAATATTGCGAGAATAAAGCCATAACTTTACTAGAAAAAAAATTATAATATTACGAGAATAAAGTCATAACTTTAGGAGAAAAAAATGTCGTAACATTACGAGAAAAAAAGAAAATAACTACTTTATAATATTTTACTGTATTCTCATAATATTATGACTTTTTTCTCTTAAACGTATGACTTTACTTTCGGAATGTTATGACTTTATTCTCGAAATCTCAGATTTTTTTTGTTTCTCAATGTGGCTCTATGTGTGCATGCACTCTATTTATATTTGCAGTCATTGGAATGACTCTGTAATGCTTGTTGTGCTCATCCCACTGAGAATCAACAACCCTCTATGCAGCTTTCAGCAGCATTCTGCCCATTGTGGCCTATACGGTTTCAACTACCCCATATAAAACTGTAAGCTGCTACTGCCAGCTCACAAAATCACACCAGCTAATGCTATGTTCACACTACGAGTAACAAGAGCAACAAAACAGCCAGCATGGCCAGCTACATTGTTGCTGAGTCGCCGTTGGGGTGTTGCGCTTGTTGACGCAGTTATGCCGTTAAATACACGCTTCACTCTGTCATTGGTGCCCTGAAAAAAGTTGAGACCAGCTCAACTTTGATTTGTAGAGCATCACGCTTAGGAATGTCACAAGAACCGATACTTCAGCACCAAGTCAATGCCAAAATTCTGAAAACGTGACGGTACTCGTTTTTCTATAGTACCACAGGTACCGTAAATATGGTCAGGGCTCAAGACTAACGGCGTCCCGTCATCCCGGGGATGATAGGAAATGTGTTTGGGACGCAGTAAACTCACCCTATTTTTTCACAAATAATGCTACATTGTGAACAACAAATCCATGTTGAAACGTTAGCTAACATTAACTGGCCTGGGAGGTGCCACTGATTTACATCATGATGCGTTCAGGCTCTATTCTGTAAAAAAGTATTGGGCGAACGTAAATTCCAAAGTTAATGATGTGTTCAAATGTGATCTTGTAAAATGTAGTTATTGGCGAGAAACCTAAATAAATCCAGTTGTTTGAAGGAGATGTTTTCACAGTTATATAAAATAGATAATAGAGAGGGAATTATGAGCTGTTTAACTTCCTAACAGAAAACAGTATGCAAACGATAATAAAGGCGTATGTTGAAGTACATGGGATTTATTGATTTACTTTTGTTTTTTACCGTGGTACCGAATTGTTATAGAGATCCGTGGAATTTCACTGGTATTGGTATCGACCACTAAATTTCTGGTATTGTGACGTCCCTAGTCACGGCCGTCAGACAGTGACAAGTGTCAAGAGTCAGTGTGTAGCTTCATGTCACCGGCTTCCATTGAGCAGGAGTTGTAGCCTGTTGCTGTGTCGCTCGTAGTGTGAACGCAGCATCACAGTACAATCTCTGCAAAGTACAAAATGTCAATGACAAAGTACACGAGTGGCTGGTTGAAAAAGTCAAACAAATCCAGACTAAAGGATAAGTGGATGTATGTTACAGTAGACAGGTGGCAAGGAGAAGGGGTATTTCTGAAGTGTTTTTTGGTCAAAAATTGTTTGATGCGGCCTTAACAGTAGAACTCAATCAGTTGTTTAAAACACACAACTCCAGTTTATATCTTCTGATGGCCTAACAAAAAAAGATAGATTTTTGTTTTCAACACTTTCTCTTGGGATGGAACAAAACAGCAGCAGTACTTCAAAAAGCTCGCAGTGCAAGCTGGGACTTCTACAATGGCTGCTACATCCATATGCATATGCATAAACACACACACACATACAAGCTGTTTGGGCAAGTTACCAACAACATAAACAGATATATAAAAGAGACAGATGGACAGACACAAGAAGAGACACTAACTACGGGGACAGATGGAGAGATTTACACCGGCTGATGGACTATGAGCAAACACACAGACAAACATAAGACATATAGGTACATGTAATGCATGCCTACAGCGGCTTACACATAATATATATACAAACTTCATACAAACCCACTGCCATGTGCAATTCGAGTGCCAAATCAACATATGTGCAAACACACATAATCACACACACAGAAAAAAAAATCCACTTTAAATCAGCGCTCAGCCCGTCAACACAACAACAGTGTTGGAACAAGCAGAGTTTGGCAGAAAAACAGGCACCAAGACGCGATCCAAACAGTCATCAAAACAAAGTATGCCAGCTTTCTGGCACAGTGCAGAGGAGATCAATGGGAAATTGGACGGAATATGAGAAATGTGTGTTTTTGCTATCGACAGCCCACTTTGATGTTTCTTATCGGCTCGGAATGAATGGGAAGTAGTCGAGTGTTAAAGTGAGAGAGTATATGGAGGGGTGGAGAGAGACGGATAAACAGAGAGTAAAAGGAGATATTATTTTCAAAGCCAAAGAAAAGTGTTCATTTAAGCAGCTCTGAAGCTCGGGGCTGGTTGTCTCTGCTCGGTGAACAGAGCTCGACCACACTCGCTGCATGTCAACACAGACAGACACGCAGACAACAGTCCTATGAGTACATGAGGGAGAAAGAGGAAGGGACAGAGAGAGAGAGAAAAAGCATGGAGCTGGTTCCAGTAATCCTGTCTGCAGGGCCGAATCCTGTCACACTTTCTCACACACACACACACACACAGAGACACACACACACACACACACACACACACACACAGCCATGTGTCCCGGGTCTGTGCTGAGGGAATACATTAGTGACAAGACGATGTTCTTGTAATTGAAAATGGAACCTTTTGTCACTCTGTCCTTTGAGTTCTGGGATTCAGACAGGTGTTAATAAAAGTCACATGTTAAAAAATGATTAAACACACAACGAGTAAACAGGACAATGTGTGCACGCGCATGTATACCTGTCTGTATGTGTCCTGATGGTGCTCGTCATTGCGGGAGTCGTAGTATTGCTGGATAAAGCCAAAGTATTCTTGTCTCTTCCTCTGTAGGACGCTCTCTCTTCTTTCTGCGTTAGCTGGTAGGTACCCCTAAGAGACGGTGAGAGGAGGACAAAAGAAAGAAAGGGTAAATAAAAAGGTAGCATAGAGTTGTTGCTCAACTATAATTCATACTCAGGAGCTCAGAATGATGGAAAACAATAATGACTGAACAAGAAGATGTTCTTTTTACACTTCAGCCTGTGTACAGATTAAAAGAAACGAGATAGGATATGTTAATTGGTGAGCTTTAGAGGTGCTGGCAGGTGGATTCTGACTGGCTGTGTCCCCTTGTCTCCGGGCTTTAAGCTAACCATCGCCTGTTAGCTATTTAACTGACAGAAGCCAGAGTGGTATTGATTCTCTCATCTAACTTTCAGTAAGAACTAGGGCTGCGTATCGGTTTTGAGTATGGAAATAACCCAGTACCAAGTAGTATCGAAACTTCACCAGTCTAACAATACCTGCAATCAATCATTTTTGTGCCCAGATCGTGAAAAAAATGACTACTATTCAGAGAATATGAGCCAAGTGGAGTGAAGCGAGCGGGGAGTGTAGGCGGAAGGATTTTGGATAGAGCGCAGAGCGGTTGGAGCGTCGCCTTATCTCTCGCTCCATCCCACTCCAATTTCGCCCCGGTACCACTCACACCATGAGTTTGAAGCATGCCCGAGCGAGCCCAACCCAGAATGCATCTGTGTACTGCGAACGGCAGCTGCATAGGAATGTTTCAGACTCATGTGATCCGAAGATTTCCAATAACTCCAGAGCATTGTAAAAAATTCACAAAAATCATAAAAACATTTATCTAATGAAATGTTCTGCTTCAATCCATATTTGTTGACGTTTAGCCTTTCAAAAATAACATGTTCACTGTGGTGGGACAGCCAGTGGGACACACACACACAGCTTCCATTCACATGATGTGTATTGAATTAAGTACTCCATTGGTATCAGTATCATTTTAAGTGTACTGGTATTTGTACTGGTATCGTCATTTTTTAAACAATACCCTAATAAGAATGTAAATAACTCTGACTCGCACGTGCGTTAGACTCCTTGGTCCGTGTTTCAAGACGGGTCGGGTGAGTTGCCGACATCACCGCAGATCCCTGGCGCGGTTGGGGCGCACTGAGGACAGTCCGCCCGGTCAACAGTCGCACCGGGAGCAGGGGGCCCCGTCCCTCCCCGAGGGGGGGGGCAGCGAGCCCTTTGTCCACGGTGCGGTGAGCGCTGCAAAGCTGCGAGCCACCTTCGCCCCGAGCCTTTCCAAGCCGACCTAGAGCCGGTCGCGGTGCACCGCCTCATGCGGGACTCCCCAGCCTGCCGTGTGTCGCTCACACCCTCCAACTGGCTGTTAACAATGCTCTTTTGGCACAGAGAAGTACTCGTATCGGTACTCGGTATCGGTGAGTACCCAAATGTAAGCACTTGTACACGGTCTGAAAAAAAGTGGTATCGGTGCATCCCTAGTCTGAAATGTACTATTATTATTTACCAAGCCTTAAAACAGTGTACAGATACTAATGCAGGCCCAAAAACACTTTAACAAGTAACTGGTAATAGTCTAAAAGCTAATAAACCTGTCTATTTGTGACACGCATGCACAGAAGCGCTTGTGGGTTCCACATGGGACTCATTAATTCAGCTCCGTAGACATTCAGCAAGACCGTCTTCTCACTGTCTCAAACTGAATGGCATTTCATGTTGCGCGTCTCTCGTAATTATTTGTCTGCCAGTATATACTAGTTAATGAGTCTCTTGTTCTAAAGCCTCGACTTGCTTCAAGTCTGTCGGCCAAGTTCAATCCCAAACCAAACTCCACCACCTGGGACTACATACCTAGTCTGTAAAAGACACACTTCACTTTGCGGAGAAAACTTTCTGCTGCTTGACCAAATGCTCTCTGCCTCTTAGGGGAGATACCTTTCTCTGTGTGTGTGCTTCTGGGGATGTGTTTGTCAGACAGTTTACAGTATGTGAGCATGCATTTGTGAAAAGAGTGTATCCTCCTTGCGCAGTCAGGCTTATGCAATGAGGAGAAAGTCAACTCCAAACTGAACAACAAATCTAAAGTCTATTAAAAGCGTGAGCTGGGACCAGGGGCTCTGAAATATTCACACAGTTAACGTCTTCAAAACACAACTCAAACATGACTGCTGGCTCCAAAAACGTGTCCCCCCTGTGAGGGTGTCGCTGTTAAACCTACAAAAGGTCCTTTTTGTGTTTTTCCTTTACATGTTTTATATTGCCTTATGTGCAAGTGCATTTGTTTGTTGCTGTATAATTACAATAACATTCTGGTTATTGAAGGCAAAGAGGTTATCTAATCAATTTTAACAATGGGACCAGTCTTCAGGGGCCTTATAAACTAATGGGATATAATGTTAGTGGCTTGTGATATCTGATACTGAACCAATATTTACCACGATGTATATGTTTATGGTTGTGTGAGTTATTGAAATTTGAGCTGCAACAATTAGTCAATTTATCAGTTAGTGAGCTAACAGAAATTAATCACAACTATTTTGATAATCGATTACTAGCGTTGGGTAACTTTTTAAGATGCCAATATTCTCTGGTTCCTAAAACGGCATTTTAGGGCCTTTGTAGGTAAAAAATAATAATAATTACAGAATTGGGCTGCCCCGGATAAGAATGAATGGATGGATGGATGGATGGATGGATGGATGGAAGGAAGGATGGAGAGTCCGCTACAATATAATATATTTTGCACTGTGGGGCTCACGTTACCGCAGTGTTTAACTGTGGAATATGTGGTGTGATGAGGTTGATGCAACCTTGCAAGGGTGAAGCGATGTTGCTATTTTTCATTACCACGGTTTTACACTCTACTATTTTTCCGAGTTTTTTTTTCTCGTAAATTTGTGACTTTATAATCTCGCAGATTTAAAAGTATTTACTCGTAAATTTGGCACTTTTTTCATTTTTTTTATTTTCTTGGATTATTACCCCCTTTCCTGGCTCCATCATATTTTTTTTCACCTACAATGACCTTAATAGGTTATACCTTCTAAATAAGAAAAAAATCTGGTTTTCTTAGACTTTTATGATAATAAATGAAACATATTAGGGCTTCAGACAGTTAGTTGAACAAAACAAGACATTTGAAGATGTCACTTTGGGCTCTGGGAAATTGTGATGTGCATTTCTCACTATTCATTCACTATTTTCTGATATTTTATAAACCAAACGATTAATCAAGAAAACAATAGGTAGATTGATCGAATTGTAAGTTGCAGAACGACTGCACCTGAAATAAATACTATTCTAAACAACAATGTAGAGCCTAATGTAAAATTGTATTTTTGGCTAAAAACAGTGATTTTAGATTTCAATTTGAGAAGAATTCCCTCTTTCTGTTTCCCTGGACAGTTTTTCTGTGCTGACTTGCAGTGACGAAATGCCATACTTAGGTCGCATGAGGACACCTGAGCCGAGGCCATTTATAAAGAAGACTTATGTGGCCGAAAGCTCCAAGGGCTGCCCCCACTTAGTCGATTAGTCCTTTAGGTCTTTGTCGACTAAGATTTCTTTAGTCGTTTAATCGTTTTTAAAGAGGACCTATTATGCTTTTGTGCTTTTCCCTTTCCTTTAGTGTGTTATGTAGTTGTTTTTGTGCAAAAATAAAGCATTTTTTTGTAATGTAAACATGTTCTAGTTGATACCCAAAATACAAGTATCCAAAATACAGGTCATGCTGAATGACTTATTTCCAAGAACCTTGTGAGCACATCTCTAGTAAACACAAGATTTAAAGTGGTGCTTTTGTGTGATTCTTTGTGGAGAAACTCGTGTGAGTGTTAGTCGACTAACAATGTCTTTGGTCGGACAGCCCCAGTCAAGACTAAACCTCCATGCTCATATTTTACAAAGACTTCCTTGTAAATGTTTTAGCAGACAAATGATGTAGTAGTCATCATGTCCGTCTCTTACATTTATTTGTCATCACTTTCAATTTAAACAGAGCATTTTTTTTTTTTATGAGAACACATTTGGCCGCTGTTCAGTCACATCTGAGAGCAACTGTGTTTTGGACTAGCTTTAGTGGAATCGCCATCAAACTAAACTGCACCAACAAAGACAGTCTGCACATCAGACTCGACGGGAAAACACAAAAGGCCTTAAAAGGCTGATAGTGACTGTGTGTGTGTCCTATATATGTGTGTGTGTTTGTTATCTAAGTGCATCTTTGTCTTTGTTGTGACTCTGCCGTTTGTTGTTTTTGGAAGCTGGCTGCCACTTTTTGGTAACACCCTAGCGAAGCATATCGAAAAAAACACATGTACACACAAAAAGTATCAATTTAGGGCAGCTGTCTAGTGGAAAATCAATAAGGGCGGCAACAAATAAAAGTTTCTCTTTTTAGTTTTTTTAGTCCCTTTTTATTTTATCTCGACAAGGCCCCCTAGAAAAGCCTGGAGAGTCTAGAGGCTTATTTGTTGCACACACAAACACACATATACACCTGGCTAACACATGAACACAAAAAAACATGTGAAAAATGCTCCAAACAACATGGTTCCACACACTCATATGTCTCTGTTATGACATATAAAACACACACATCCCATTTCACTAGGGATGCACCGATACCGATACCAGTAACGGGTCCGATACTGTGCTCATGTACTCATACTCGTACTTTCAAAACGGCTCCGATACAACAGCAACCGATACCACTTTACGGTGGTGTGCCCGACCCCGCTGGGCCGGGATCGCCACCTCAGCCGGCGCGCACCGGCCCTCACTTTCATTGCGCCACAGGGTTTTGCTTGCACCCTCTGACTCACGCGTGTGTTAGACTCCTTGGTCCATGTTTCAAGACGGGTCGGGTGGGTTGCAGACATCGCCGCAGACCCCTGGCACCTTTTACATGGGCTGAGCCCCGATCTGGCGGCACGACGCGGTCGAGGTGCACTGAGAACAGTCCGCCCCGGTTGACTGTCGCACCGGGAGCAGGGGGCCCTCCCCGACAGGGAGAGAGGGCACAGCGAGCCCTTTGTCCACGGTGCGGCGAGGTCCGGGCGGGGAGCGCTGTAAAGCTGCGGGCGTGAGCGACCTTCGCCCCGATGCGGGACTCCCCAGCCTGCCGTGTGTCGCTCACACCCTCCAGCTGGCTGTTAACGAGGCTCTTTTAGCACAGACAAGTACTCGTATCGGTACTCGGTAGTGGCGAGTACCCAAATGTAAGTACTTGTACTTGGTATCGGTGCATCCCTACATTTCACATTTCCTGCCAGCCCTTCTATCTTTTCCACCTTCAAACACCCAGTCATTCAAAGTACTTCTCATTCTCTTTTTCTGCTGAAAAACTAAAATGTGCATCTTTTCACGACCAAAACACTGCGAATGAGGCAGACTCCTTACTCATCCTCGCCTCGTGTCCTATCTACCCGACCGCTGCCAGTCAGCCAGACGGTCACATTTTGTGCCCGCAGAAATCAGGCTAAGCACTGACTGGGACTTTTTCACGGCCCGGTTTCTGCCAAAAACGTCCACGCGTCACATGTTGAAACTGTTCCATGTGCAAATACACATGAGTACACACACACAAACCACAACCAACAGGCCAGCTACAAAACATTGGGCTCCGGTGTGATGTGCTCTCTGCCAAATGAGGGAGAGGAGAGCATGTGTGTGTTGAAGGTTAATGGACAGCTTAGTGGAGGTCAATCACACCGCAGCTGCATTACTACTCGATGGGACACACACTCACACGGGGGATTTGAAGACTATAAAGAGGACACAAGCTGTGTCATACGCTATGCTGGGATTTGATTTTATTACAGCTCTCTATCACTAACGATAGGATATCGGAAAATTGAAATATTTCAATGTGCCCACATGTTAATATAGGTCTGCGGTTTCCCAGATTACCAAGGCTATACATTTTTAATATTAAATATTTTTGAACATAATTGTGCGTGTTTAACCTCTTCCACTCCTTGAGGGCGCCCCCCGGCCGACTATAATGTCTTTCAGAGGCTGTGGCGGGCTGAGTTTTAGACCTGGAGTGAACGTGATCAGATGAAACTAGAAAACCTGAGGAATGCATTGGTACCAACCATGTCGGGAAGGAGGCTAAATAACGCTCCAAAGTTAGGCTAAACTACGGCGAGGAAAAGCTGGCTTGGCCATTTTCAAAGGGGTCCCTTGACCTCTGACCTCCAGATATGTGATTGGTTTTATGGGTACCCACGAGTCTCCTCTTTATAAATCATGATAATGATAATCACATGCAGTTTGGGGCAGTATAAATGTGTTATTTTCGCCTCTTCTAGAAATGGTGTATTTGAATATTTCTGCATACTGGGGTCCCTAAACAGTGTTGAATCACATAAATTGGGTGACTGTAAAGCTGAGACTCTTGTGGATCCAATGAGCCCAACTGTATTCATGTGTGATGATGTTAGTCCCCATAGGAGACATTTCATTGTAGTGAAACCTTTTTTGAAAAACTAGAGATCTAGAGCATTCAGAGGATGGATGGCTTTCCTAGGTAGATTGACAATAAGCGGGTTTCTGAGCAGTTACCAGAACAGAGGTGCTCGCCATCCAATCGCCAAAAAAAATGCAATACTTGCAGAAATCTCCAAATGTTAAACATTTTTTAAACCAAATCACAGCATGGTTTTTTCTATGGTGTTCCTCAAGGTCTTGGTGTCTTAATGTGGTATATTGGAGGGATTATTGATCAAATTTATTAACTCTTGAGTGTTAAAAAATTGTTAAATTTAGCACCAAATCTGTGTAACAAATGGTATCAACCAAAAACATTGCTGCAAAAACTTATGAGACATACTGTGAGCATGGGAATGACCATCATATACTTTATTAGGGATGGAACGGTTCAGGTAAAACGGTTCGGGTCGTGTATGAATCGTTCGGGTCATTTGAAATAAGTTATGAGGCCGATTGTGTATTTTTCTCATGTAGAGTTAGGCTTCTGTTTATTGTCACACTGGAAATCAAGGCCTATGGAAGGAGGCTGGGACACGGTGGACATGGGTCTTGAAGGAACGGGATATAACACATGCGCAGTGTAACTGAAGCTGTGGTCGTACATTGCTATTGGCTCAATTTCAGTGAGTGTGGACCAGATTTTACTGCAAATGTGTTGTACCCCAAAGATATGAAGCGTGACCCAGCCCCTTCTCAGTTGACACGGATGAAGTGCAGAGTGTGGCGGTCAGTCAGTTTAGGAAATGGCGAGTGGACAAGATAAAGCACAGTTAGAGGATCCACCAGCATCGTTTGGCTCTGCTGTATGGGAGCATTACGGGTTTAGTGTTATCATGAAAATGACGGGAAAAAAGTGGTGGATTAAAGGGCGACTGTGTGAGCACTGTGCAACACGTCTGGTTTATGCTAGCGGCAACACTTCCAATATGATGAACGATTTATGAAGACATCACTCCAGTGTGTCCGTCGTTAGCGCAAGGAGGAGAGAATCGGGTAGGAAAGAGGAACTCCTTCTCCCCGCAGCATTTAAACAGCCTTTACATGCAGACTCAGACTCAGACTCAGACTCAGACTCAGACTCAGACTCAGACTCAGTCTCAGACTCAGACTCAGACAGGGCAAAAAACACAACTAAAGCATCGGGGAGGTTTATAGTGAAAGATATGCAGCCTTGTGCAGTCATGGAGGACGCTGGACTTTAGCATATGATTAACGTAACGTTACTTGAGCCGCACTATAATATTCCCTCTCGCCGACACTTAAGCAACACAGTTATTCCAGCAGCACAATCCCTGTAATGTGTTTTATAGTTATTCATTATTTTTAAATAACACAGTGGCACAGAAATCCACCCGTATACCTCCAAATACTGCACTTTTTGTGTGCAGTAATTACTGTAGAAGACCTATTCTTTCAATTAAGATCTGACAATGAAGAAGAGTTTATGTTCTTTATGGAAGCCATACTTTTGTTAAGACAAACATTTGTTAACTTATTTTTGCCAAATAAATGTTATAAATGTTATCATAAAAGCATGTCGAAATCAGAACATGACCTCCTCGCTGTAACAGAAATGTACCAAACCAAACCCAAAACCGTGACCCCAAAACCGTGATATGAACTGAACTGTGAATTTTGTGAACCATTTCACTCCTAACTTCTATCATAATGTTCTAAGTCTCTGATTTTGACTAGAACAACTTGACACACTGTGCTGTGCAACTCAAATTACTGTTCAGGTTCCCAGCTTTCAGATGATGTGTACCACTTCTATGTGACATCTACTGTTGACCTGCTATCTCCCCCTAAACACCCCCTGTACCCTCCTAAAAAAGACAAGAAAATGGGTCAGTGTTAAAGAGGGGAGGCGTGGAAAAGGTTAAAGAACTGTTTAGAAGGAAAAGGATGCTGTCAGCATAAGCAACATGCGTTTCTTTTAGAAAATAGAGAATTCAAATAACGGAGTGTATCTCACAGTAAAGTGCATTAAGTGCCTAAGATCTGAAGTGTACTTATGCTTGAACCTGAGTGACTAATTTCCATTTCATTTGTGGTCTGCTGGTTAAAAAGGGTGACTGGAGATTTGTTAAAAACAGAGAGATGGAAGACAGAAAGTGAAGCATAAATGCATGACGGCTCCGCATGACCTGCCGGTGGTACAAAATGCGGCGGCACAGTGCTTCCTCCTGCCTCCGCTAATCAGTCTACATAAACCTCAAGTCTTCATTCTTCCTTGCATCAATCTACTCCTGGATCCTTCCATCCCTCTAATGGAGCCTCCACTTCAGTGAGCTCTCTGTAAAAAGAAACTGGGGAAATATGCTTGGGGAATCCATTTGGGGAATTTAAATGAAACTTCTTTTTTTTTTTGTCTTCTTGCAATCTAAATTGATTTCTACTTAGCAGGCGCACATTATTCTGGAAGCAGACTGGAAATAAACTGTCCCACTACGGGCACGGCAAAAGTTGAACACATAAAACGTCTTTCTAAAATGCTCTTGTCGCTGTGTCTCTACAGTACGTGTCCATCTTTAACACTTGCATCTGGAGTTTCACGACATGATTTGAGTTTGGAAACATCCACATGAGAATCAATTTCATACCGTGACTCACCGCCACTCGACTTGTTGAGATAAATGAAGCATGATTCTGCCACTGCATGACTCATTCTTACAGCAGATATATTCAGAAACTTATTTTGGTGGATAGTTTTGGCTTGACAATGTTTCCTGGACTGCATCTGTGGCTTTCCAACCTAAATGACCAATAACAGCCAAGTAAGAGGTGCGTTCATCCAATCAGGTGTAGAAGGGTTCGTGGTAATGTCTGAGCGGTCTCATGCTTTGTGAGACGATATTGAATGAGCTAAAAATTGTGGTCTGGCAAAGCTTGTGCCATGGATGCCATTTTCTATTTTACACCCTAAATTGACATTTTTTACTTTATCTTGCATGAAACTATAGTGGAGTCACGATTGAGATTCTAAATCGAAAATCTTTCAAATTTTGACCTTCAAAATCAAAAGCAGGATCGGCAATTCTCCCGGTCCTTTTTTCCTCTCCAAACCGGCCTACTTGTGCACGCCCAACACACTTCAAAGGCTACACAGCGTAGCTTACCTGCAGCGGCACTTTTCTGTCTGAGATGATGGAGAAACAACAGAATTGAAAAAATTGTCCTGTTTTCCTGAAGTCACTTGTGTGGCAACATTTTGCCTTCCCTGTGAGTTATGAAAACAACGAACATGCCGTTGACAGAAAAACTACAGTACAGTTTGTAGGCTATGCTACACGCGGGTACCATAGACCAGCCCAGGCAACATGACAAATATGGCAGACAGATAGACGGATAGACGGATAGATGGATAGATGGGTAGAGCGTTCACAAGAATGGGATGGATGGACCGAAGGAGGCCTCTGGCTACGACAGTCGCCAGCACAGAGGCATAAAAATGTTTAAAGGTCCCGTATTGTGCTCATTTTCAGGTTCTTACTTGTATTTTGTGTTTCTACTAGAACATGTTTACATACTTTAATGTTTAAGAAACGCTTTATTTTCCTCATACTGTCTGTCTGAATATAATTGTATTTACCCTCGGTCTGAAACGTTTGTGACATCATAAATGGACAGAAATCCTAACAGCTTGTTTCAAACGCACAATTTCTGAATACGTGCTGTGTGTATTTCTCCTTATATTGAGCGTTTTGGTAGTTTAACAGTATTTATATAGCACTTAAACCTGCTTTATAAGACATGAAAATTTCACTTTTTACAATATGGGACCTTTAAATCGAATCTAAGCGTGACCTTAAAATGGAAAGTCAAATCAAATCGTGGATTTGGAGAATCATGACACCACTACATGAAGCAGAACTTTGTATGTTTGTATGTATATCTATTTAAAAACTAAATTATTTCAAATGCGTTCTCTGATATCTAATGCGATGCAGATTGTTTAATTGATCCGATTTGAATCTCTTGTATTTTTTTATGTCATTTTCATTAAACTGACCTCCTCCTCTTACTTGGTCAATAAGTAAGTTTATAATCCAGAAGAGGAACAGATACTGCTCAGTAAGCAGTGTTGCTTGTCACTCATGCTGATCCATCCTTAACAGATAGAGTATGTTAAAGTGTATTTCCTCACACAAACTTAAGATATACAAACACAAAGGCAACATATTCTTTGAAATGTTTTGGTCCTGGATCAGTTTACACAAAGCATTTTGCACAGGTCTTAGTAGTTAATACTGAGAGGTGACAGTGGATCTGCACGCATGAGCCTCAGTCGAAGTGTACAAACTGAAAAGGGACAAAATGTTCCTGCCGAGGTGTGAGATGCCTCTTTAGATTGCTCATACTGAGGGAGGTTGATCACAAATCTGCCTCATATATTAAAAAAAAAAAAAGGTAAGGTAACATTTAAACATAATATCTAAATCTGGTCCTGCTACATCTCACACAACCCTTTAGTTCTGTCAATAATTCCACAGCCAGTTAGTTTTCTACTCTCTCTCTCTCACCACTTCACATTTAACAGCCACACTCCATTAGCAAATGTACATATTGCCACAGGCTGACATTCTTTCACAAAGTAGAAAAAGCCATTTAATTTCTCCGTTCTCCTTCGGGCTCGGACACAAAGTGCTTTAAAAAAAAAAAAAAAAAAAATGAAATAAGACGATATTATTTCTGAAATAATAGGAAGTTCAACCGGATGTGTTCCTGAGGCCGGGGGCAACCTGTGGAGCCTCTTGCTCAAACAGTGAAAGGTAGATGGAGCTATCCACTGAGGCTAAAAATTGCTCTCTCCCTCTCTTTTTTTGACTGCTTTTTAATTTCCACACAGGCTAATAACAGTCTGAGACAGTCATATACGGTTTCTGTGATGCGGTGGTAAATGCGGGCCGTTGGGGGAGCATTACCGAGCTCTAACTTGTTTCTCGTCTTTGTCAGGTAAAGAAGAGCGGCGGCTCAAGCTTGCCTGCTGGAGGGGAGAGAAAAATCAAATAAGTTGGTGCACGCTGGTGAGCAGGAGAAGGGCACAAGGGACACCACTGGAGTGAAGTTTTATTAGGTGCTTCTGCCAAGTTTATGGAATACAAGGCGTGGGCTGGGAGTCTGAATGTGTGTGTGTGTGTGCGTGCGTGCCAGACGGCGAATAGATTTTTCGAGTCTGATCCCTCCTATCTATTTCTCCACTGGATCATACTACAGACAGGACAGAGTAGGCAGTCAAGTGTTATGACACTTCAGGAGATATGATTGCTTCTGACACTGTGCCCACTTTTCGCTTTAATCCAAACCTTGGATTTAACCCTGGGATAATTCACGCTGCACGAGGCTCTGGGAATGTATTGAAAAAGCTTGCAAGGTGGGGCTGAGATAACTCCAGATGTGGATCTTATAGTCCAAACGCCCCCTATATATCTATCAAAGTCATCTGGACATACACACCCTCAATGAAGATAGGAGTTGTATTCCGTTATACTGCGTTTAAACTTGTTAAAAGCGAGTCCAATCCGTCCACGAAAGACTGAAACAAAAGATAAAATATCTCAGCTGGATAGCAAAGCACCTGATTGGTTTTTAACAACAAATACAGAAAGTAAATCAAATATTGAGACTGACTGTAAAAGTAGCCATGTGCAGTAATCTAACTATAAAGCAAAGAATCTCTGTCTGTCTGTCTGTCTGTCTGTCTGTCTGTATGTCTGTGAGTGTGTCCTTCACATATCTCAAGAACCGTTCAGCTAATCTATTTCACACTTGGTGGGTGTATTGCTGGGGACCCAAGGGAGTGTCGTGTTGAATTTCAATATTAATAAACTTTGAATCAACAAGCGAACGGAGCTTTGTGCAGCAGCGGGGGGCCTCGGTTATACTCCCAAACGGAGGCATACACGGACAGCTGCGGACAGCACGGATGTGTAGTAGTTCTGTTTGTACTGTCCACTTGGAGGGACGCGTTCCACACATACACAAGAGATCGCCGTGCGGGCTGTCCATGCGGTCGCAACAAATTGGCGGTACGCGGATATCGGCATAGAGCCTACGTATACACCATCTGATGACGAAATTTACACTGACCCTAGCAGACCCTCACGTACGTGCGGACGCACAAGTATAATTTTTTATCTGTTCAAAATGTACCTTAAAGGGAGCTTTTGTCAAGCAGTGAATACTCTTATCAACATGGGAGTGGACAAATACGCTTGCTTTATGTAAATATATGGATATATTTATTATTGTAAATCAATTAACAACACAAAAAGATTACAGATATCGTCCAGAAACCCTCACAGGTACTGCATTTAGCATTAAACAATATGCTCCAATCATAACATGGCAAACTGCAGCCCAACAGGCAACAACAGCTGTCAGTGTGTCAGTGTGCTGACTTGACTATGACTTGCCCCAAACTGCATGTGATTATCATAAAGTGGGCATGTCTGTAAAGGGGAGACTCGTGGGTACCCATAGAACCCATTTACATTCACTGATCTGGAGGTCAGAGGTCAAGGGACCCCTTTGAAGATGGCCATGACAGTTGTTCCTCACCAAAATGTAGCGTAAATTTGGAGTGTTATTTAACCTCCTTCACAACAAGCTAGTATGACCTGGTTGGTAATTTCATATGATGCCAGTATCTTCACTCTAGCTTTAAAACTGAGCTCGCTACAACCTCTGAAATATCGATATCGCAGGTTACGTTAATGTGTCACAGAAATTAGTGGAGTTAAGATAAATTTGCGTTCACGCGTTATTATCGGGTTAACTTTGACAGCCCTAATAATTAGTGTTTGAGTCGAGCATGCACTTCTTTTGCTGGATGTTGAATATTTTAACGTTACAACCGGACTCTTCTTCACTTCCCTGAAGTCAACACGAGTAGATAGCCAACTGGAAGCAGAGTCGAACCAGACTGTGTTTCCCCGGTGTATGACCTGCTAACACTCATTATGTTACCGCGAGCAAAATACCTCTGCTAATCAAACCCATGCTCTAATTTACAACTGCAGTAGTTGTGTCCTAGCAAGTGACTAATACCTCTTTGGAAATTACCTCCACTTATGCCGGGATCAGATTACAGGATATTTTTGTCTTTGACGATGGTCACCATGTCAGATCTAACGATCATAAACTCTTTCAGTGTCTTGGTCGGGTGACTGGCAAGACTACACGTATGACCACGACCAATCACGGCACGTCGTATTCCACAATCACGCACGAGTTCAGACGTCATCGGGGAGGCGGTTGAAGCAACTGTCGATCATGGTGACAGAAGCGTTGTGTGTGATATTGGCGGTCTTGTGTTGCGAAAAGAAAAGAAAGAAAAAAGGGTTGTGGATGCTCTCCTGGGTGGCTCAGAGAGGACACCTGACAGCAGCAAACTCACCATCCCTCCTCCTTTTCTCCATGTTTGTTTATTACCAAGTGACCTGACTGCGACTGCGCGCTGGAGAGAGCATCTGATTGGTCAACGCAAAGGAACACGTCGTTGGAGATGTCACACTAGGCGTGTCAAGACAAAAAATTCTGACAGGCTAGGCTTTACCTCGGGGTGTCGTGGGGCGTCCCAGACGTGGCGTCGGTTGTCGTGTACTATGACACACTATACCAGATAAGATTTTCGCACACAACACTCATTTATCGTTCCCGATCCCCTACGACGGCTGTGTCGGGCTGTAATCGGGCCGATATCGTGTAGTCTGAACCGGGCATTAGTGTATTATCGACCGCGAGTAACCACGAATTGGGTGTGTTTTCAAAACACCTGTAGCCCACAGGCCAAGCATTCAGCCCACTCTGAAAAGGTATGTTTTGAACGAGCACTGCACTAATATAGAAAATGGAGGATTGGAGAATCATTGTGCATTTGAATTGTTGACAGGTGACTCGTAATGGAATAGTGAGGCCAGTGAAGATTCACACCTCTAGTATTTTTTTGCCTGGTGTGTATTTTTTATCTTGTGTTATTACTGTTTTCACTGCTGCAAAACCAATTGCCCCTCTGGGGACAAATACAGTTCTACTTGACTTGACTATTGAGACAGCCAGCTTTCAATCCTGAAGAGAGTGAATATTTTATACTTAAAGATTTGAAGTGAAGTATGTCTTTGACTTTGATGCACTTATTTGTTTTCTAGCCGAGGGTTAGATGAGAGGATCGATACCACTCTCATGTCTGTAGGGTAAATGTGGAGCTAGAGCCGGGGGGCGATTAGCTTAGCTTCTCTTAGCACAGAGTTTGTAAACATGAGGAAACAGCTAGCCTAGCTCTCTTGAAAGTTCCAAAATCGGACTACCAGCACCTCTTAAGCTCAAAAGCTGTATTTCAAAAATGTAGAACTGTTCCTTGTCCGACAACCATATCGTTCATTTTTTTCCCTCGTTTCTTTGTTTTTTAATCTGAGTTTTTCTCTTCATGCTCCTTCGGGCGGTCAAACCATCATTTATACAGGCCGCAGGGCAGCTGTGCTTTGCAAGCCCAATATTCACTGCAGTGTTATCTTTATATATACACACATACTGCATATAAACACAGGTATGCACACGACCACACACATGCATGCTCTCATAACGTATATAATCGCAAACACGGACAGACAAACATGCGAACACAGACTGGGACAAACCATTAATAGGGTGTTATCTATGGTACATTAGTTAATCACCCAGACACACACACACACATACATACACAAACAGTCCCTCCTGTCCCCTCCCTACCTGGCTGCCTATACTGCAGCCAAAGCTTTGCAACTTCATACAACATTATGAGCCTCCACTTCAGTAGAGTACCAAACAAAGCAGTCGTTAATGGTTAAAGCACCCAGTTGGTAACCTCCCACCACCAAAACACACACACACACACACACACACACACACACACACACACACACACACACACACACACACACACACACACACACACACACACACACACACACACCTTTAATGACATCTTTTCTGCGGCACATTAGCTATTGTGCGGTAATTAATGGGAGAGTCATGGTGTTCAAAAAGCCAGTCTTCTCTCTGCAGACTAGGAGCTGTACACCACAACAATGGCTTTAATGAGTAAACACACCGCGTGTCTCATGAATAAATTATTTGTGCCTCGCAATTAATTTTCCCTATTGAAGTTTGAAAAAAAAGAAAAGCGGGACTGTTACCAGTCTTCATAAATCAAAAAAAGGGAGGGGTTTGGGAGAGAGAGCATGACAGCGACTTTTTGTGTGTTTGTGTGTGCGCCTAAGATCCTCTGTAATGTGTTTTTTTCATTAGTGCGATATTATCTCTTTGTGTGTATGTGCCTGTGTGTGCGCTTGCTGAATCTCTTGGTTTATGAATGAGGTTACATAGGTTTTTGACTTCAAGCGTCTTTATATGCAAGTGATTTTTTATGTTTTACACAAATCAGTGTTTGTTTCAACACTGCTGTTTGAATGTACATTATATACTGTATGTACAGCATGTGTGTGTATGTGCATTTGATGAATCTAGGGATGTTAATAATTAATCGTTTAACCGTTAATCGTCATTAAGCATTTTAACCGATTAACGCTATCGGTTAAAACGGTTAAAAAAAATGTTAATAATGAACTCAAAAGCTGAGCAGCTCAGAGGAGCGGCTCGTCTCTTTAAGGAGAAAAGCTGGTCCACCTTAACAGTCCACCTTAAGAGGCGGAGCCAGAGTTGCAGGATACAGGAAGTCGGCTCCGGTCTCGTAGGTTTCGTAGCATTTATTCACTGACAAATAAACTGTACACACACTGCTACACCTACGATCACAGCTAGAACAACATCAACAACCTCACACTCACCACCAACACACACACACGGTCTGTTGGAAACTCACTAAAGTTACGCAGACTGCGTGTGCGGCGGTGAGCACGAAGCCTCTGACAATGCTAGAGCTGCTAACGTTCCACACACACTGCTGGACACTCACTAAAGTTCCTCCGGGCAGACACACAGCTGACAACCTGCTAAACTAAACTAAATGTGTGGTGGAGACTTTTACTGGGAAAGTGGCTGCATGTCCACGGCACTACACGCAGCATCGTAGCTGCTAAGTTAACGCTCCCAGACGGTGAACTGGAGACAGTGAACACAGCATCGTAGCTGCTAAGTTAACGCTCCCGGACGGTGAACTGGAGACAGTGAACGCAGCATCGTAGCTGCTAAGTTAACGCTCCCGGACGGTGAACTGGGGACTCCCGTCAACCAATATCTGTTGTGCTCCTGCAGCAAATCTTGTCGGTTAACAGTTAATAATCGGTTAACGAGGGTCAGTTATCGGTTCAAATTTTTTTTCAAAATGAGCATTCTAGTGTATGTGCATTTGATGAATCTCTTGTGGGTTTATGAATGACATAGGTCTTTCTTAAAGCGTGTTTGTATGCAAGCATTTTTTATGTTTTACACAAATCAGTGTTTGTTTTAATGGTGGTGTCCGAATGTACAGTACATATGTACAGCATGTGTGTGAGTGTGCATGCTGTATATAAAACTTACTGAAAGGAGCTTCCACGTTATCGGTCGGACCTGTCGGGGGATTCCAGACCAGCTGAGTTTCCGTAGCTCCTCTGTAAAACAAGAACAAAAATACCAGAGGGTTCATTTCAGATTCACCACAGAGACTTTGATTTCCCTCTACAGCTCCACCGATAAATGGCAGGCCGATAATATTGGCCGATATTACGTTATGACCAATACTATCTTATTAGAGATATGTCCATATGGGCATATACTGTATGTCAATAAATAACAACAGATTGTGGTACAAAAATGCCAAAGATATGTTTGAGGTAATTTAGTTGCAGAGTTTTTCCACCAGAGAGTCTGGAAAGTCTTTCTGACAAGTAAATCTCTTAACCACAAAATGTATGTTTTGTTTTCTTGGTATATAATATTGATAATGAAAAGGGGGATTGCCACATACTCTGGACCAGAGTAAAACAAACTGAGGTTTGAACTGAAAGATATTTGAACTGACTGATTTCCTTCACAAAAATGCATATTATCCTTGTAGATTTTGGATTATTCTGTCATTGCCTGGGCTTGACCAGCACCAGACTGCAATATATAGCTGTGCAGAAAGTTTCAAACTTTAATCTCAAATATCGACATTGGCATCAGCGTCAGAGAGAACTCTATTTCCTTCCCTTGTTTTGAATATTTTTGCTGACAGATAAAGAACGACACAATAAACAGCCAAAGAGATATTGAGATGGAAGTAAAAAAAGAGAAAAATACCTGGTATTTCACTAGTTTAGTTTCACCTGAAATTCACATTTTGTTGAAAAAAAATGACTTTCTTGAGAACCAAAACAATATTACGTTTTCAACTGTCTCCGTTTCTGTCTCTGCCTTCCACCATAATGAATGTGTCCTAGCTGAGTCCAGTGCAGTGTGTGGTCCATGTTGTCATTGTTCATTATTGAGTTGATGACATGATAAAACACTATATTCTACAACAACAGAATATTTAACCGAGATATGATTATTCCACACTTATTCAGCTGTGATGCATGCAAACCCAGATTCTGACTTCATGGCTTTTTATGCTAACAAATACAACCTTACTGGGATAAAAGGAATCCATATAAAAAAAACTATTTTCAAACCATTATTGGATTCATAAGTCATTCTTGGATATCATTCAATCTACCAACTAGCCAACCAACCGTGTCCTCGCTGTCCAAACTTCCCGTCTTTTCTCTCCCTTTTACTTCACTGAAATCATCTGATGGGTTAGAAGTGGATTATTAACTAGATTCTCCCCAGGCCGGTTGGGAGATCCAGCAGGCTATAATGTAAAATAAATGTGGAGAGGTGCAAATTGAACTTTTAAATTGGCAGAGAGTAGTTTTTCCCTTTGGGTCCATGAAGACCCAGAAAAAAATGGCTTAATGTTAGGTGCTGCTAGAAAGACATCCAACCCATATCCGTCTCAATCTAACACACACACATAAGAGAGGATGGGGGGTGCAGGATCAACAGTGACTCAAGAGAACATGCATTGTCTTGTGGTCTTTAGTAACCTGTGTCTTCTATTTCAACCTATTTCTAGTGAATCCAACATAATTACTGGACTACAATGAAGGTGTAGGACAGTGGTTCCTAACCTGGGGTCCGATCACAGGGGGTGGCTGGGATTTGTCTGCTCTGAGGTTGTCAAAATTACATTTGCACATAATAACACACTTACTGGATAACTTATACAAAAGTCAGTTTATAAAACTATTTAAAGACCGTTTAAAGAAAACTCAGAGTTTTGTTTCCAAACCATTATAAATGTTGGAAAATAATGACTGAAAACGTGCAAAGACACTAGTTCAAGTCCCACTATGGGCGTTGGCATTTTCAGCACTGTTTTTGTTTTGTATTGTATTTTTATGATTGAAATCCATCCTATGTCCTATGTATATGTATTATTTTTCTGTAAACTTGTAAAAAATTGAATAGCCTTTAAAAAAACAAAACAGAAAATGACAAAGTGTCAGAGTATGGAGTACCAGGGCCACGATCTCGGATGAAATGCGCCCGGCGGGGGCCAGCCAGAGAGGGGATCCTCCCACACCGAGCGGCCGTCCCTAACCCGCCGAGTTGAATCCCCCGGGGGACGGCGCGACGGGGACCGTTACCGGCCTCACACCGTCCACGGGCTGAGCCTCGATCAGAAGGACTCATGCCCCATTTCCCCTATCCGCCCGTTGGACGGCAATTTGGCGTTGGGCTCTTCCCTCTTGGCTCGCCGCTACTGAGGGAATCCTGACAGGCTGCCCCTTCCCCGCTTGTGGGTGTGGTTTCAGCCATGGATGTATTAAGAGAGCTTTCAGGTTTCAGTGTCTCAGAGCAGAGAATACTGCTGATTTTTCCATGATGTGAAAATTCAATTTTATATACTTGGTGATTTTTTTAATCATTCAAATTTGGCTGAGTGACTAGTAACATATTTTTCGGTGGTGTGACAAACCCAGAATGCATATTTATCTTTGCTTTACACGGACTTTAAAAAGATATATTTTTTGCTACTTAGTGGGCCACATTCTGTTTAAATCCAGTATTTCTGCACAGTAGAATTCGATTTCAGTGATGGGCAGCTGTGTAGAAATCTTTCCGACTTGAGTGATCCAAACATTTCCAATAACTCCAGAGCGTTGTAAAATCCAAAAGTAAAAATCCATTTGATGTAATCATTTCCAAAATTCACAATATATTTTTATCTAACTAAATATTCTGTTTCAATCCATATTTGTTGGCGTTTAGCCTTTCAAAAAACAAATTTTCACTGCGTTCAAAGGGAGGATGCACCTGTATTGACGGAGCGGTCTAGCAGCAATCCAACAACACCATAAATGACCTCTATTAAACAAAAATAGCAAAAAATCTATTTTGGCTCTAACACAGTAAATTAAGTTGTTACAACAAAAAAAAGATCACATTATTTATCTGCATTTGCTTGGCGAATCCGTCAAGATGTCACTTTATTTATGTTGATGAAATGGTGGGGTTATATACATTAAAGCAATTTGATTT
The DNA here is from genome assembly GCA_916701665.1 of Sebastiscus tertius. Taxonomy (NCBI): domain Eukaryota; kingdom Metazoa; phylum Chordata; class Actinopteri; order Perciformes; family Sebastidae; genus Sebastiscus; species Sebastiscus tertius. Next base: position 6,179 of record CAKAOH010026630.1, on the reverse strand, counting down.
AATAAAACAAGACAAACTCATTTAATGAACTGAATGACCTTATTCAAATTGAGGATTTTGTTCAACGATTTTTCAGGGGGATGACGTCAGAATATACCGCGGGGGGCTCATTTTTTCTTAGATACAAGTAGGGGGGGGCTTCAAGGAAAATAGGTTGGGAACCACTGGTGTAGGATCTTGTTTCCTTGCACTAAAATGAGTTCATAAATAGAGCTAAAGCTATGTTTTGGAGCAGTGCTTCTGTAACAATTTGACTTTACTAATGCCTTGATGTTTCTATCCATTTCATTATTTATTCATTATTTATTATCAAACTGATATTCAGACCCACATTGGGCCTTCTTTTGGGCTATGACATATTAGCCAATTCTTTATGGATAATCCCTGACACATTTTCTTCAGAATATATATTATTCATCTAAATAACTGTTCCTAGAGGGAAGTGAAATCGCTGAGTGACCTTGTCTACGAGTTTAGGATATTCAAGATGTATGACTGTGTGTTTTTCAGCAATATTTCTTTAGACGCAGGAGTTCCTGCTAACATTAACTCATCCATTATTCACAGATAAGTCTCCCTCTGCCCGGGCCCTGCGAGTCAACAACCCCCCACATCCCCCCGGCCCATTAGCATTCAACAAGACGAGTTGCCACAGCCAAACATTAAAAAACACAATGGAAATCTCTTCACTTGTAATTGCGTTGCCACTGTTTTACCTGCATTCCAAGAGTGAAGGGAAGAGGGGGAAATTGATTTCCGTGCAAATGAAATGGCACTGCCTTAATATACTTTTCTGAGTAAAAAAAAAAGAAGAAACAACTGTACCTAATGAATAAGCCAAATTCCTCCTCGACTCTTATTCAAGGCACAGGCTGGTAATTGATAAGCCCTTCGCACGGAGTGAACGATATTGATTAGAGCTTCCAAATGACTCTGGCTTGCCAGTTCTTCAAGGCAAATGCAATGGAGAACCAAAGACAGATAGCAGAATAGGAAATAACAATCAGCTAAACAGCAATGGGCTAAGTCCATTGGCTAAATTGAGTGAAACGCATTAGAGCTTGTTCAGCTGATGGGAGAAGCTATTTATTCACTATAGTTCCTGTGCATCTTCCACTTAAAATTTCTCCCTCGCCTTGTCCCCAGTGACTTTAATTATATAGAAATTCAATACAGTGATCTAGTGCAAAGCGCGGCTCTGTTGGTTTATAGGGAGTCAGAGCCCCACAGTGTGGGAAGGTTTCGATTACCCCAAGGTTACCTGTGCAGCAGCAAGTCGCATTTAAAAGCACAGATGAAAAGAACTCTCTCAGACATGACAGAGAGCATAAAAGTTGTAAAGCAAAAGGCGCTGCAGGTTTTCCACAGATTATGTCAGTGTCTCTTTGCTCCTTCCCCTTCCCTCTCCTCGGGACTACTACAACAAGTGGAAGAAATTGTGTGAAAGCGTTGCTACCAAGGTATGGTGAGTACAGACATAGGGAAAGCTGAAAAGCTGTTGCGTCTCCCTGAATCTGCAGCTTTCAGGCACAGTTAGGACTGTGCTTGTAAATTCAATTTGCCAGTTTTCTGAGATTGTCACTATGAGGCACTTTAAGGGGAAGTCCACCAATTTTACACATCGAATATGGTTTTTCCTTACACATGCGCCGGATTGGCTCGACTCGGTTTGACTCGGCACATCAGTCCGGCACGGCAGGGATTTGCATTTCCATTACAACTGGGCTACCCGCTTGAAGGTGTGTGTGTGTAGTGGTCAAAAAGTGGCTGTAAATTGTGGATAAACACATTTCACTTCCTACATCCTTCACTATAAAAGTCCTCCCATCACCCGTTATTTTTGCTGCTTGTTCTCTTGAGAGCTGAACACACTGAGATTTTACAGCCTCGGACACACCAGAAACATCAGGAGCACGGGGTCTTTTTTTCATCCCCGTAACATATTCTACAGATAGACATCAAAACTGTAGTAATGTAGTGGATATGATGTTAATATAAAGTCAATAGATCACTTTCACTGTCTGTTGCTGCTGCTGCCAAAAACAGACGAGACCTCTATTCTCTAGAAGAGACGCAGCTGAGACACACCACTCATTAACGGGCTCAGTTTTAAAGCCACAGAAGAGATACTGGCATCGTGTGAAACTAGAAAACCTGAATTCACTGGTAACAACCATGTAAATAATGCTCCAAACTGGCGAGGAAAAACTGGCACGGCCGTTTTCAAAGGGTTCCTTTGACCTCTGACCTCCAGATCAGTGAATGTAAATTGGTTCTCTGGGTACCAACGAGTCTCCCCTTTACAGACATGCCCACTTTATGATAATCACATGCAGTTTGGGGCAAGTCATGGTCAAGTCAGCACACTGACACACTGACAGCTGTTGTTGCCTGTTGGGCTGCAGTTTGCCATCTTATGATTGGAGCATATTGTTTTATGCTAAATGCAGTACCTGTGAGGGTTTCTGGATCAATATCTGTCATTGTTTTGTGTCAATTGATTTACAATACCAAATATATACATATGTTTGCATGAAGCAGCATATTTGTCCACTCCCATGTTGATGAGAGTATTAAATACTTGACAAATCTCCCTTTAAGGTACATTTTGAACAGATAAAAACTGTGAGATTAAACTGCGATTCATCACGATTAACTATGGACAATCATGCGATTAATCGTGATTAAATATTTGAATCGACTGACAGCCCTAGTTCTGTTGCATCAATTTTGACCATTTTTAACTTTCCATAACATGACACTATAAGAGTTCAGTGCTAAATCAATTGGAGCGCTCCTTTAACAAATCATTTCTGTTTTATTGGGGAACACTCAAGCAATACTTTCATGTTACTGACATGGTATAATACAATATTGATGCCAGCGTGGGCAAGATTGATTGGCACTGTGGTCCTCTGTGGCGCTGAAATCATTTCCAGTCCGGTTGTGGTTTGTTAGAGTACAACCTTTTTTTACAGACTCATAAAAGACTAATTCATGAGCTGTGGCAATCGATTGCGTCAAAGCACATGTGCATAAAATTTACAAATTTGCATCCGCTTCCACAGCTCCCTGTTGCAATACTCCCGGATGATTTTTTTACATCTTTGAATCTCTGCTGTCAGTACCAGTTTGTGTGTCTGAATGCACACAATGACGCCTGTGAACCGCAGTGAAGTTATGCAGAACGTGCTTACGACAAAGTGCAAGACTTTAAGGGTGAAATCGTTATCCTATGTGCACCTCTACATTCATTATTCTCCTAACAGCTAGTCGAGGGTGTCTCTCTCTTGCCTTGCACCTTTTGAACCTTCATTTGCACTGTCAGACAAAGAAATGAGTCCATGAATCTTGTGGGCTCGGGCTTAATTAAACTATGTTATATTTCCCCCACCCGGCATTAATCTCACCGTAGGGGGTTATAGAGAGGAGGGGGTGAAAGGACGCGAGGCACAAGTTTAGTTAATAGTCTTTACATCCTGATGCTGCGGTGATCTCCAGATAAGCCCTGTCCCCTTTGGTTAAACACTTTGTATTGCAGGAAAGAAGGAACGTGTGCGCTGAAGTGAAGTTTGTGTGTGGGTAGAAGTGAGCGGGAAGGGCAAGTGGCAAATATTTACTTAGCGCCATGTGGCCAGCAGAACAAGCAGATGTGCCTGTTAGGCCCATGCATCATATACAGAAAAGCGCACGAGCAGCCTCTGCTCCTGAAAATCGCCGTCTTCCAAACACTCCAGCAGAGAGACGGACCACTGCAGAATCCCAATGTGAGCCCGGATCCATTATAGACCCAGGTAGTACTGATGCACTGCACTGGTACAGTACATCAAAGGACAATAGTAAATTCTATCATATTCTTCTAGTTTCACACGTCTGAATTAGTCCTGGGCTGCTTTGAGAGGAGACCTGCATAAGAAAAATATGTAATCCATAATCCATCTGTGAAATAGACTCTGTGGTGATGCTTTATTCTAATGCAAATACACTCTCAGAGGAAATGTGTCTATTTCCTACATGCTTGCTATATAGCTATACTCATCTCAGCTCCAATTTCAGAGAAATAATTTCTCAGGAATAAGACTCCCATTCCCCACAGTGGGCAGAGATGGAGAGGCCAACATGAGCACCGTTGACGTACAGGCTAAATTGCAGATGTCGTTTCATTAGTGGGAGGCTAGCTCATCTCTCAGAAAGCATATCTGACTCTCTGGGGCATCTCTTGTGCATTATGAATGAGACAGCCGGGCTCATAGCTCCACTGGAATAAATTAAAGGCATTTCGTGACATTTTCGAAAATTAATCTGTTGGGTTTTTTTATTTCTGCTCAGCGGGCACTTGTCACAATGTGGGTGAAAAAAATATATATCTGCGACTGTCCCGGAGGCGACGAGGGACTAGCTGTGCCCGTCAGTTTCCGAAGTTAACAATGCAAACAAGCCCCATTTCTAGCTGACAAATGTGTCACTCCCCTCTAAACATAGTAATCTGTACAACTACTAATTGAAGCTGTAAAGACATTCCTTTAACAGGTCTCTACAGAAACAATGTAGAGGCAACTCATTAAAGCAATTTACAGTCAATTCACCCCACAGGCAATCATTTCAAAGTGTACATATAAAAGTGCAAGCGGGGGCAAGCGAAAACAGAATTTCCCTTGTGGGACCAATAAAATATCACATTATTATATACATGCTTTTGGAATTAGTGTGATCAGTATTGTGGGTGTTTTATCATGCTGGCAGGCACAGACCTCGGGGGATTGGTCTGGAAAGACGGTCCCCAACCCTGGAGGAAGCTAGATTCCTCACCGGCATGTAAAACACCTGTAACATCAGCAACTCAAGGACAACCGCTGCTAGTGTTTCCTCTACTGTATTCCATTATGCATGAACTTACAGGGGTGCACTTTGTCTTGGCTGGAGTTAAGCTGGGGACCACAGGGGGGTGATTAGGACACCATGTACCTTCTGTTGAACACCCCACAACAGCTGCTCTGATGTGGGACCCTCGGAGGTAATGAATGCTCAATGACTCTTGAAACATTCAGAGGGCAAAATAGGACTAAATATTGTGTTTGTATTTCATTGTAACTTACTTAACCAGCCAAGATAACCAATAGCAATATTAAACTAGGGCTGCTTATTGGCTAGGATCTGGGGATATGATCATGATATAGGGGTGACGATTCAATATATTGCAAAAATGTAAGCAAGGCGATATATTGATTTTTCAAATCTTATTTTAGGAAAACTGTCATAGTATAAAGAACACACCAGAAATACACCTGTTTAGAATAGGCAAAAACAACAGGTGTACTGCATGCAAAAAACTGCATGTGATTATCATAAAGTGTGCATGTCTGTTAAGGGGAGACTCGTGGGTACCCATAGAACCCATTTTCATTCACATATCTTGAGGTCAAAGGTCCCCTTTGAAAATGGCCAAGCCAGTTGTTCCTCACCAAAATGTAGCGTTACTTTGGAGTGTTATTTAGCCTCTTTGGCGACAAGCTAGTATGATATTGTTGGTCCCAAATAGGGATGTCACGAGAACCGATACCGGTACCAAGTCGATGCCAAAATTTTAAAAAAGTGACGGTACTCTTTTTCTTCAGTACTGAAGGTACCGTACGATGCCTGGAATGGTCATTGGTAGGGATGTGACAGTGAGGAAAATGTTCCCACCGGTTAATAAACTTGTGACAACACCGGTGTTACCGATCACACCGGACATTTTACAAGAAAAGATGACGGTCAACATGTGCAGAGCGCTGGCTCTGATCTTTACTGTCAGGTGGCGGTGTGTCTGGCCTCTCCGATAGAGCTTCCGCTGCGGGGGTCTACCTGGCGCCGCTGCCCCGTGCACACCGGCTGTGACGGCTCCATCCACCTCGCAGCGATTACCTCATTAACGTTATGGTTCCCTTATAGCGTTGGGATTAAACGTGAAATAATTAAATATTGCCAAATAGGTGCGTTTGCTTTTCACTTCAACAACAAATCCTCTGCCTCCTGCTCCTACTACTTCACGGTCAGTATGTAGTGTCCGTCGTCTGACTATCAATTGATAACATGCCGCTAATACGCCAAAATGAACTAAATGGGTCAATTCTTTTTATTTATTACTTAAAGGCTACATGCCTCTGTTTTTTGTAATGTTCAAATGTTTTTAATAAAAG
>CAKAOH010026629.1:6368-21247 GCA_916701665.1 Sebastiscus tertius | reverse complement strand
TTCTTCTTCTTCTTCTTCTTCGTGGTTAGTGTTTAGATTCTGCTGCTATGACACACACACACACACACACACACACACACACACACAATGCACCATTTACTGAAACTCAACATGCTAAGATGTAAATAACCTGAACTCCGCCTGAACCTCCCCATCCCCTCTACACACACACACACACACTAATAAATGTGTGCGAGCCCAGATGCTGCACTGTAATTGGCCGCTGTGGCTTCCTGCTGTGGAGAAGATATTTTTAATGCACACACTTAAAGACACACACACACACACACACACACACACACACACACACACACAAATCCTTTGCCTCTGCAACATCTGCCACATCCCCCAACACATGTGCTGGTTAAATGCAACCACACACACACACACACACACACACACACACACACACACACATAGAAGCATCATGCACGCACCCAGTGTAACCGTGCAGGCGGCCCCTCCCTGTTTAACCACCAGCTCTGACATCAGTTCTAAATAAAATTATGTGGTTGTTCACCGACAGGCACGACCTCGCCCTCTGAGGCTTCAGCTGCTGCTGCTGCAGTGTTTCCCTTGGATTGGTGCCTGTGCTGTGTGGACAGGCCTCTGGAACAGTGTTTGGATCATGTGACGCTAAACATTTCCACTTCAAACTTGTAGTGAGAGGGAACGAATGCTGTTCAAAAAGTGCTTGACGCCAACATCTATCAGAGCTCAGTAACTATTTTGTGAAATCAGTGGGCTGTGGATCGCCAGATATTCCCATTTAAACTTCAGTCAGACATCTTTAAATGTATTTCTTAACTGCCTTTTCTCTTCTCATATTCCACCTTCTTCCGTCCTCAACTTTAGCTTCATTTTCACCGACAGCCTACAACTAACATCAGCTCCTTTTTATGTCAAGTAGACACCATTTCTCTAAAAGGTCATCCCTGTGACTATAGGACCGAACACACTATTCAATGTTTACCTTCTGTGTTCCTCTCCAGATGTGTTTGGCTAAAGTGAAATAATGTGTGACGTTAAACTTGCTGAAGGCTATTTGAGGTTGGAGCTCAGAACAAAATAATAAATGCATGGCCCCTAATTAGGAAATGGTTGAGGAGAAGCGGCGGCTGATTTCACCTTGTTGACTCTGAGTTATTGACGACTGAGAGCGTAAGAGAGTGAGAGCGAGGTGATATTGTTTAAAGTGGCGGAAATCTTCAATTTTTTTAACATCATCGATAGGCAGGCATATCGAAATGGCAGGGTTTATTTTATTTATTTAATTTTATGTATTTTTAAATTTCATTTCATTTATTTAACTTAATTTATTTTATTTTATTTATTTATGTATTTATTTATTCATTCATTCATTTATTTATTCATTCATTCATTTAAAATCTATTGAGAAACTTTTTGTGGATAAAATAACCAGATCTGTTTCTGTCTAATCCAGTGAATTAAATACCTGACAAATCAAGATATCCTTCACAATGATGCAAAAATCATATAAAATTCAGTATTGCCACACAGCAGTCTGGCTCATTGGTTGCCCACAATGTTCTGCATACACCCAGAAATATTGAAGTGATAGCCAGCACGGTATAAATGGTATGATCCACCCCTAGTAGCTGGTAATACTGTTTAAATCCTTAATATACAGTCATGGCCTAAATAATGGTTATTCGGAATGTAACAAAATATCGAAAATATCGCGTCTCACGATATCAGGTTATGTGAGACTGTATTGATTCTCAAAAACACTGCATTGATTTTTAATTCATAGTTTACTTGCAAAGATTATCTCAGTCAATACTTCATTTAATTTGCAAAGAGATGCACAGTAGTGTATGATGTTAGATGTAACAGGGACTGTGAGAAATGCAAATGCAGATCCATCTGTTCTGATTGCATAAAACAAATCAACTTTTTTGACTCAGATTTTCTGCGTATGTTCTTTATACCATGAGTTTTCCTCAAATTAGATTTGAAGAAAATCTCAATATATCGTCTTGCTTACAGTATGATACATATCATATTACAATACACAGCCCTATTGGTTATTTTTTTCTCTAAAACAATGAATTAGCATGAGAGGGAGATACGTGTGCAGAAGCTTTGATTTCTAAAAGATTTATTATGTTTTCTGTTCAATTCTGGAACGTGAGAAAGCCTTATTATTTAAAGTCCGAGAGGCGGTACTGCTTTGTCCGAGTTGGGGGAGAGATCGTCCCTCCATCTCTCTATGAGCATTTACTATCTACTAACCTTACTAGTTAAGAGAGACAGAGGGAGGGAGGGGGCGAGCAAAGATAGATAGAGAGAGAGAGAGAGAGAGAGCGATCGGATGTATCAAACAGCAGCCCCCTGCTGAGCGGGGAATGGAAAAGCTGCTGGCACCAACATGAATATTTCAGCAGATAGCTACAGCTCTCTGTACCCCTCTCTCTCTCTCTCTCTCTCTCTCTCTCTCTCTCTCTATCTCTCTCACCTTTTCCTTCTCTCCACTTCCCTCCCTCTTAACCCTCCACCACCCACCCCCCTGCTCCTCTCTCCCTTTACTCTCTTGTGGAGTGGACAGTGATAATGAAGAGAGTGATAGAGATGGAGAGAGTGAGACAGAGAGAGAGAGAGAGAGAGACCTGCTCCGACTGAATTCTGGGTAGCCAAATCAGAAAATGGCTCCTGCATATAAATCTGTGAAAGCAGCAGCAGCAGAGTGTTGCCTCAACTTGGCTGCTTCCCCAACCCCCCCCATCCCCTCCACCCCCACCCCTCCCTGCTAGACACTTGTGATGGTTTGGCCTGAGGTAGTTAGACAATAAAAACACAACAAATGGAACAAAACAAATATCAGCAGGCGGGGAGTTTCTCTGGAGACCTAAATAGATTTTTAACTGCTATTTTTTTTTTTCAATAATTGAACAACTTCTTTCCTTATCTGCTTTTTATTTTTAGCAATCTTGTTATTTAGAATGTGGTTGTGTATTCAAATGCAAGTCTGTAGTGCCGGTCTGTGTATTGGGGCGATGATATAGACTAATGCTTGATCAATAGAAATCCTTTGATCAGTAATAACTAATGTTTCTGATAATTGCAAATAGCTACGACACAAAATTTGGATGCTCAACGCAAAATATAAAGGTGAGCTGTTGCCTGGAGGAGCAGTCTATGTGAGCTGTAGTTTTTTGCAACAACAACAAAAAAAATAAAGCACTGCTGAAAATTTGTCTAGAAAGTGTACGTTTTAAGTTTGAGTAAAACAAGTCACTTGAGATTGGGAAAATCATTTGAATAATATTCAGACTTGATCTATGTCTAGCTCGTATTTTTGGCATCATACCCAAAATAAACAAAACCCTTGGGTTGCTGGGAGTTTGTCATCAGAAACTTTTAGGGAATAGGGGATTTAATGTGTCTCATGCATCACATTTAGAGAGCTTCTGCCACTGATTCGTTACGAGTTGAACCATCACCTAAAAAATTGAATCATAAAATAGTTTCTTAAGGATATCTATCTGATTAACTGGTAAGAAAGCAGATTATTGTATTTTTCCATTTGGGCCTTTGGTGTGGTTGACATGAGAAGAGAAATGATTTAAATTTACAATCTCCATCTATTTCAAGTCGGGTAAAATGTGACACCTACAATGAACCTATAAAGGAAAGTGGAACACCACTTGAGGCCATAATGGTTTATCATAATGGATCTATTCCCCCCCGCTCGGCTTGTTTTGTTGTATCAGCCTATTGTTTGGGCTAATTCACTCTGTTTCTGTTGGGATTATAACAGAGGCGTTGCTGATAGTGCCAATATAATAAGCCAGCCAAATAGCCTCCAACCTGGATATACTGTACTGATACAGCCTCGTTATTTCTGTATTTTTCTCCATCAGTGTCTGTGCCAACGCGTCTGAAGCTGGCTGACAGTTATTTGGATAGCAATAAGTTGATCCTACACTTCCCATGATGCAAATCTTTTCCCTCCATGTCTGTAATTCAAACTTCACATCACCAAATCTGTAGACTTTACATCCAAGCCAAGACAACCCTGATGACTCTGTCTATTCTCAGATTTTAGAAAGCGCCAACCGGGCACAGAAGACATCGATGAGACCTTTAAATGTAAACAGTATCATTAGATCAGATCTGGTGAGTGGAGGATGTGCGTTGTACCGAAGAAAGCATGATGAAACTATAAGTTGATTTGAAGAAAAAATATTACTATAAAATATTTTTTTTTTCATAATACGTAATAATAATAAATAAACAGCTTTTTTTCATCCAAAAAAATAAATAAGAACTAAATAAAATACAAACCCTTGTTTGCAGCTGACTCTCAAGTGACAGAAAACAAATACATTTTTCTTTTGAATGTGCCAAAGTCATGGCAAGCACTGAGGTAGTCACCATGAGTTGTCTGTGTTTTCGACTTACAACTTTAACCCTTTCACAGTGTGTTTTTACTTCATGAAAGGTAAATGTAACATTTTGGTCGCCTAAAGATGTTTTATTCAGCGCTTGTGTCACCTGTGGTTGCAAATAACCAAGATACCCGCCGTCAAAATGCCAAACTCAAGGCTTCAAAACATCACGGTGACTACGTCCTCTTCTTATATCAAGTCTATGCTATGGACCCTGGTCTAATTAATTGTTATCCAGGTCTAAGGATGGTGAGGTTGTAAGACAATGATGATGGACAGCTAAATGACCAGGTTAACTTAACTCCAGTAGGTTAAGGTTATGCTGGTATGATAGCTTGACATTCACTGTCTGGAAATTGGTGAAAACAATCTGCAATTGAATTTGAACTATTATTTGGCCTTCTGACAAAACTCTTGCTGATTTAAGTATAAATCAGATTTTCTCCTCTTTTTAAGTACATGCATTTGCCCAGCACGCCCTACCTCACCGTCTCTCTCTTTCTATTCACATACACCTCCATGCAGGCAAAATGGCTTTACATTTTAGCAGTGTGGTAGTCTTTTTGTGGCCGCGCTGGCCTTGTTTTTGTTCGAGTCGTGCCAGTTTTAATGAGTATCGTTCAGACTGTTCTTGCTTGTGTTCCCAGTGCGGTTCTCTGATTCATAGTTAATAACATGTTGAGTTTGCATCATGCAAAATGAAAAGGCCCACATTGCTTCTCGCATTAATACTGAACAAAAACACTCAAAGGACTCTGCAGATGTGCTACAGAAATCGCGCTCGGTTTAAATAATTTGTGCAAAGGCAATAATTAACTTTTGATAGAGACTAATCAAAGATTAAGAAGCCATGACATCAGAGGGTGGAATCGGTTGAAATTGGGAATAAAGTGAGGAACATGTTGCTGTGTGAGTATCATGATAACAGTTGTGTCCTTGTTCTTGGGCTGGATGCTGGCTCCAGCTCCACAGCGCTGTCTGCTGTTGACCCTGCTCCTGACCTTTCCGTTGAAAAGAGAGCTTCTTCATGAGAAACATCATTGGGTCCCAACTCAGTATTAGCAAAGAGCTGTGTTTGAGTGTGTACCGTGTGTGGCTGAGTGGTGAGGCTCCGGCTGGTTAGTTTTCCATCTGCAGATACGCCTGACATCATACAGGCCCAAGTGCTTGCCCCCTGGCCAAGATGTGGACCAATGGTGACCTCTGATAACACTGCGGCTAAATATGAGTATGTGTGCGTGCATGTATGTGTGTGTTGTGTGTAGCATAACAGATAAGAGTGAAAGTGTGTGTCTGTAGCTGGAAAGGATGGCTGCATGTGGCTGTGTGTGTGTGTGTGTGTGTGTGTGTGTGTGTGTGTTTAATAGTCTGCTTAGTGTTTCATGGTGGTTAATCGTTCGTTCTGTCTCATCTCACACACCGCTGGACAGCAGAGTCTGCACTACCCTGATAACACACACATGCACGCACACATTGCACACACGCACTCACACACACACACGCACACACACACACACACACACACACACATTTACAAACACACACATGAACCAAGGCCGAGCACAGCCTCCCTCTCCCACCTTGACTTTACAGAGCAGTAAATAGTGCAGCCTGTAGAGTATCTGCCGGTCTATTTGTCCGTCTGTCTGGTTGCTGCCCTACCTGTCTATCCCCCGCTGCCAAGGTCAGCATTGTTACATCTGTGAGGCGGTGAAGCTGCTGCGGTGGGGTTGGGGTTATACAAATATAATGTAAAGGCTAAAACTTAACTTACCAGCTTTAACCCGGCTAAGGCTGGTGCTTTCTTGACTTGGCATTCTGCACATGGATCCAAAACATACAGAAATATGGCTTAGCTAACATTTCTTAGTAAAAAGAAAGCACAAAAACACAAGAAATAAAGGCTGAAACCAATAAAATACAAAAGGCTAAGATGTGCAGCTTATAATACAAAAACATTATTGATCGGCTAATCGATCAAATGAGTTTTAAGAAGTGATTTAAATGAATATCATGATGATAAGGGGAGAGCAACCCTGAAATATAATCTGGAGTCTGGTCATGAAGAGCCTTCACAGTAGTCAATAAAATCTTAAAGTCACTCCTAAAACACACACACGGCTGAGCAGTGATGTTACACATGGAGTAATATGATCTCTTTTCCTGGTCTAGCAGACACATTTTGTTCTGTAGTTGGAGCCTCTAGTTGAGGTTTTTTTTTGGTTTGTTAAAAGACCTTTGCAGTAGTAAACCAAGGCATGTACTGTTTGACAATTTCTGTATCTTTAAATCTCAAAATTGGTCTGATCTTGGACGTACAGGCTACAGGCCAGTCACCAGGAAAATATGTTGGCATTGTACATTACTGCAAACCACAAATACGTTGAATGTGGATGTTTTTGCATTCTGGCAGAGCATGTGACGTATTACAACGAGCGACGCACAGAGAGAGTGTGAAAAAGTATTGGCCGGTCGTTATTGAAAGGTACGCGGTATAATAGCGAGTAGGAAGTGCGAGAAAGTCCACAAAGGGCGGATGGGTGTGGTAGGTCAAACAAACCAAATGTGTGAAACAGAAAGTAAATGTTGAGGTGAGCTTATTAACGTACCGTTGTTACGCAAGAAAGTCTGTGTTTTTTATTTATTAACGCTAATTACTTTGTTATTATTTGAACAAAAAACATGATCTCTTCTCTAACCACAACCAAACAGTTTTGTTGCCTAAATCGAATTGTTTCACAACATTAGCCACGTGGCATTGTGCGTTTCTGCAAGCGTGACACGAGGCTGATATGAATCAAAATTCAAAAGTATTTTTGGTTCAGAAACGCAGACATTCAAACATATCCCATGGTTTGCAGAAACGTAAAATGGCAAAATGTTTTCGGGCGATTGGGTCAACAAATATTTCAGATGGTACAAGGACTTTGCATGCTTGCTGATCAACCTGATCTCATGGGAAGACGTATAAATTGCACAGCATTTTAAGGACATTCTGCGTGTCGTGACAACATATTTTAGGCTTTTCATGTGTCATTTAACGCCACGTCCTTACTGTGAAATGGTCGTGGTTATGTTTAGGGAACAAAACTACGGTACCGGCTGCAGTTAGGTTTAGGCAACAATACAACTGAGTTAGGTTTAAGAAAAACATCATGGTTGGGCTTAAAATAAATACGTATTCTAAGTAAAATACATACGCAAACAACGTAGCATAAGTACGTAAAAAACACGTCACAAACGTCAAACATTTAGGGACACACCGGCCTCCTGTTTGGACGCCCCGTGTTTGTTTGACCCATCCACCTCCCCTCCCACCCCCCATAAGCAGTGTTTCTCAGTTTTTATCCTACGTCACTAGTTCTGAGTGTAGCATACTCACGCAGATGTGTTTACATTGCAGTCAGTACAGACTACATGGCGTAAAATGACACAGCAAATGCAAGAACGCCGTTGTTATCGGACGCGTAATGTCTTAAAAATTGCTGTGTTTATACGGCATTTGGTGAGAAATGAAAATGTAGGCCGTAATCCAAAAATGTTGTTAGCAATGACACCAACATGTGGCTTGGTAGCTGTGAATGGAAAACAACATGGTTGTCTGTCCAGGATCTGATGTGTATTCTGTGTTTTAATCGGAGAAAGAAAGAAAGAAAGAAAAAAAGATGGGAAAGGAAATACATAAGCGAAGAGGAGAGATGGGAGGATTGATAGGAGCTGAGGGGGTGGAGATGGAGGTGGAGGTGGAGATGGAAATGAAGGTGGAGATAGAGGTGGAGATAGAGGTGGACATGGAGATGGAGGTGGAGATAGAGGTGGAGATAGAGGTGGACATGGAGATGGAGGTGGAAATGGAGGTGGAGATAGAGGTGGAGGTGGAAATGGAGGTGGAGATAGAGGTGTAGATAGAGGTGGAGGTGGAAATGAAGGTGGAGATGGAGGTGGAGGTGGAAATGGAGGTGGAGATAGAGGTGGAGATGGAGATGTAGGTGGAAATGGAGGTGGAGATAGAGGTGGAGAGTGCCTGGCTGCTGCTGCTGGGAGCAGGAAATGGAGGCAGATGAGAGAGTGATAGATAGGTGAAAAGAGGAGGAAGAGAGAGCAATCAAACCTTTCCAACACAGAGGTTATTAAGCTACTGAAGTCACATAGAGCAGTAATAGATGGTAATGAAGCGTGCGTGTGTGACAGGGTGTGTGGCGTATGTATATAATGGAGGGTTAATACTGCTGGCTCTTAATGGTAATTTTGGCCTGTCACTCTTCTAAAGGCCATCGCTGTGGGCCATCAGCCAGCCGCACACGACTACTGGCACCCTGCAAATGTCACCATTATCACAGTGGGCTGTGCATGAGAGCACGTGTGTGTGTGTGTGTCAGTGTGTGTCAGTGTGTGCATGTTGAATTACTTTTCTGTTTTCTGCCCAATCAGTCCTTGTTTCTCAGAGTGTCTCCATGTGTCTGTCTGTCTGTCTCTTGTCCTCAACATTTCCTCTGCCCTCCTCTCACTGTATCGACTAGTCGGGCTGTAAATATTTACATGTACTGAACCCCCCCGCTGATCGATCTCTGTCCATTTCTGTCTCACATGGACACAGATCAGTTACATTCACAGCCCTCTCTGTAATTGGCTCTCTTCTTTTTTTTTTGCTAGCCATTGTTCATTATTTATATTGTCTGTGTTTCCAAGAACCATAGCTCCAATTTGAACATTTCTTTTAAGTAACTGACAGCCAACATTGTCTCTCATGTGTAGAAAATGTTTTATCACCATGGGGCCGAGCTAAACCATTGATAATGGATGGGAACATGCTTGTCAAGAGAGGATTCAGTTTTTCTCTCTGGAAAAACGTTGTTGTTTTAGGGGTATTTTTGGAAACCCGTGGTTTCTGCAGAGCTGTTTTAGATGTCTTAGTGATACATTTTTGCCATTTTATGAGTCGTCTGATACCAGATAATAAAACATATTCAATTCAGTCTGGAGGTTTTGTCCCATTTATCATTAATCTCAGAACTTTGCCATGTGTCACAAACCTTGAACACACAAATAAAACATTTACAACAGTGTGCATGGGTCTTAATCTGTGTGGCACAAGGTCTGTAGGTTTTCTTTAAAGAACTTCTTTTGGAGGCTTTCTCACTCGGCTGAATCATAACATTTTTCTTTCAATTTGTATTCATGAACACACTCCCACATAAGTACACACAAGACATATCCTTGGACCGAGGACTAAAAGGAAAGCTTTTAATCAAACACGCTCGTACAGACCAGCAACAAGTGTCTTACGCAGTCTGTTTCTCCATAATAAGTGTTTTGTTTAAGTCTGCATGTCTCATACCTTTTGAGAAATGAATTTGATATTTGATGTCAAGTTATATTGAAGTTATGTGTGTTTAAGTTGGTACACAAAGTGAAAGCTAACCAGGGAACAAATCAATGGTGTAGTGGGTAGTATTATAGTATTATAGTATTGTGCAATTATTGCCAAAAAGCAGCTGCACATGTACATGTCTTGTATCACCACAGATGATCCAAATATGCAGTTGTTGTTATTTAAACTGCATCAATAATTGCAGAATGAGGATTTGTTGGTTTTGTGATGGTCAGAAATTACACAAGAATGGAAGAATACAGTAGTTTACCGTTTAGGTGACATATGTTCAATACAGGGGATACAGTGACCAAGAGAGAAAGAGACATGGTGACAAAAATCATAGGTTTTCACAAAAGTTGACTCATCAATATTGAAGTAAAAATGATAAATAAATACGTCACAACCATCTTGATGAGTGGGAGTGGGAGTGCTGTCCGCATCAGTAAAATACTGCAGTTTACTCTGTTGTTTTTGCTCCCATCATTTATTGTATAATTATGGGAGTAAAAGTGTGCTGGTTCTATTTTGGCCTTGATATCATCAGCTTGGTCCAGCATCCATACCTTTCTCCTTCAGTTGCTTGTTAGTTTGACCACAGTGTAGACTCCAGAGGGGTTTAATTAGGGCAGTCACAATATACATTTTTCTCAATACGATTATAATGGCAAAAAATAACGATAACAAAATTATCGCGATATCATTAAAAAAATGAGGCAATCACTTAAAATACATCTTTAACTTTATTTGGTCCAACGTTTGTTTGTTTTCTTTCCAAAACAACAGATAGCAGTGTGTTTCACATGTCAGAGAGAGTGTCTGAATTGAATGAACTAATAGAATAGAATAAACAGGCTGAGCTGACCTGATCCTTTCTCTTTCCCTGATGAGTTCTCACGTTTCTTGGATGCTGCTGCCTGACCACAAGAAAAGTACCAGCTGTCACTGTCTTGTTGAACAGACCTCAATTAAGTTAGCCAACTTTATTTAGCACATAAATTAGCTAGTGATAAAAATAGCTACTGGAGCAGTAACAAGAAGGACTCTGTTTTTCTTGACCAACCCAAAGAATTCCCGCACTGCAGAGTTTATGTGTTTAGCAGAGCGATAAAGTATCTCCTTTTCATTCGTTGTCATTTTGACAGAATCACGAAGACAAGAGGTGCACTTGCTTGTGATGTGTTTACTTTATAGTCTGTTTTTTGGCGCGCATGTATGACGTCATGCCTATGACAAGCTTTTGCAGGAGAACACAAAAGAGGAATAGCTAACCCAAGAGCTAAATGCCGTTGTTGTTGTTAAAAACGATATATCGTGGCTGGATTATTTACATGATATTACCATTTTCATGTTTTTAATAACGCGATTACCGCAAAACCGGTATACCGCGACACTCCTAGTGGAAATCACAACTTTCATCACAATACAATATTATATTGATACTTTGGACAACAATGCAATATTTGGAAAACTTTGTTGGAGTTTCTTAGACGTCAGGGGGCACAGTCAAATTGAAACTGCTGTGTGTTGTTGAGTGCTGTTGTTGAAATTGTTGTTTTGTTTTTTTTTTCTCTTCTTTGAGGTATTTATGTATTTTGTCTTATCTTTTATTTTCTCTGTTTGTTTGTTTTTTTTTGTTGTTGGATAATTATTAATATTGTTAGTTTGTCTGTATGTGTATATATGTATATATGCCAAATGTAAATTCAATAAAAATATTGTTTAAAAAAAAAACAAAAAACAATGCAATATTTGTTGACATCACAAAGTCTGTCACGATAAGATTTTGATTCTATTCAATTCAGGGGTCTGCGATCGATACGAGACGATATCATAAACCCATTTAATACGATCAGTTACATTTATATCAACTCACAAAAAGCAACTAAAATATGATTTGACAGTTTTATTACTGAGCTCTTCCAGACATTTAAAGCAGCAGTGGGTAAAAATTATTTTTATAAAACGGTCACTATATCCTGGCAGTAGTGCATGAGACAGGTTATCTGGAGAATATCATGTTCCTCTGTGATTTCATAGACCGGAGGAAAACAACCAATCAGAGCCGAGCTGGAGCCTGCCGTCTCTGAGCAGCTGTCAATCACTCACGAACTCCGACCAAACGGTCAAACTAGGCAGCGCTGATCAAATATGGATCAATATTCTGTTACTGTGATGCCTATTTCTCTGCTCAAATGTTCTCAGAATCATCTTGTAGTGTACTGTTTAGCTGTAAAATGAGAACGTTTGTGGCCCCCCAGCCATGTTGAGATCAAGTTGAAGGAACGCCAAGCACCGCCCACCAGCCGGAGCACAGCCAATAGGAACGCTCTCTCTCTCTGTAATGACCTGTGATTGGCCAAAGTCTCCCATCACAGGCTAGATGTTCTAAAGCCTGAAAACAGAGCCATGAGGAGGAGCAGAAGTCTAGTTTTCTATTAGAACACTTGAATTACAATATGCTGAAAGGTTATTATGGGATTTTTGCCCAATGATGCCAGAAAATCTGCATACTGAAGCTTTAAATGAAAAACAATCTATCCTTTTTAATAAAAAAGAATAAATATAAAGTGGGAATTTCAAAATAAAGGCGTAACTTAAAGATGATGATATGTATCGATATTTTCACTTTGATGATAGTGGACGTTGAATCGATATATATCGTTGCACCCCTAATACTCCATATTTGTCTTTAACTCGGGGAGGCCTCTGGACTTATGAATAATATGATCTTTTTGTTTACCCTGACTGACCTACCATACATGGAGAGGATGCCGACAACTTCTGAAATTTGCAGTGTATGTTATGAAAGTTGTGGCTCTTAAAAGCCGAAGGAACGCACGGTGGTTATCTAGCCTGATGTGATGTGTGGCATGCTGGGTAATGCTTCCTGACAACGACTCTCTATCTTCCATCTGACTGAATAGGAATTAGACTCCATTCACCACCACACCCAAAAGGTCTGACCCCTGTGTGAGTGTGTGTGTGTGTGTGTGTGTGTGTGTGTGTGTGTGTGTGTGTGTGCGTGTGTGCGTGTGTGTGCGTGTGTGCGTGTGTGTGTGTGTCTGTGCGTGCGTAGGGCTGGTGGTCGCGTTGCAGAGGGCCCGGTATTGTATTGTCCTCTGGGAGATCAATGACATTCCCCTCCTTTGAGTCCACAGATTATCTGTCTGCCCGCCTGTCTGAAAGTCTTTCTGTCTCTCTGCCTGCTAAGCTTTCTCTCTTCTCTGCTCGTCTGTCCTTCATTCTGCTCTTCTGCTGGCAGTATTTGTCTTCCCGTGTGCCTCAGTTACAGCATGCCTTTATTTTCAGACCACTTGTCAATTTTGTGAGAATTTAAAAGACATTAAAATGAGGCCATCCTTAAAGGCAACTTCTAGATATTACCCTGATGATGATGTAAATGCGTAGATTTGAGCAAACAATGCACTTTCTGCAGGCTATAGTAATGTAATGTGCAAACACTGGCCCGCTGACAAGTACTTCTGCTTGATTTTTATTGTCTCTGAATTAAAGGTGTTCCTTTTGACTCTGGCCAAGGTGCACACGGCAACCGTTTCCCCCTGTGACTCCATGATAATAAAAACAACAGACAAGAATGGCTTCACCCCCATGGAATAGCCAAATATGATCCAAAAACCTTACAGACCTCAAGTCAGACAAGACTAAATCCATATCCACCATTTTACAGGGCAAAGATTCACGGGTGAAAGAGATCTAAAATGATTTTTTTTTTACTTTATTTTTTTACTGAGATGTTACTGCTCTGCTGGCACCAGCTCAGTAAGTGATTGTAAAAGTTACTGACATGGGTGCTAAAAGATAGACGAGTGGTTGTGACCCCTGCTTCTGCAACCACATGTGTTCTCTTTCCGCCCCGAGGATCAAATCCCTGTTGCCCACCCCCTCTTCTCTCCCGCTGCTGAGTAGAGAATACAAACACAAATAATGACAACATAACCTGATTTTATAAAGAAAAGCCTTGTACACAACAAGGTCTTCAGATGTATTTATATCATTGACATTGTGAATTGTAATGAAGCTGAAATGTAATGTCATGATATACCACATAAGGACACCTGCAGTGACTCTATGGATGAAGACATGCAGACAGATGTTTCCCACAATCCTGAACATGCGATCAGTCATATCCTAATTGACGCAGAACGCAAACGCAAAATCGTTTTAACACCACTAATTTCTTTAATGCATTAATGCAATCGATCTTTTGATTAGATACTGGTATCATATGAAACTAGTATACCTGATGAATCCATCGGTACCAACCATGTCATACTAGCTTGTTGTGAAGGAGGTTAAATAACGCTCCAAACTTACACTAAATTTTGGCGAGGAAAAACTAGCATGTCCATTTTCAAAGGAGTCCCTTGACCTCTGACCTCCAGATCAGTGAATGGGTTGTATGGGTACCCACGAGTCTCCCCTTTACAGACATGCCCACTTTATGATAATCACATGCAATTTGGGGCAAGTCATAGTCAAGTCAGCACACTGACACACTGACAGCTGTTGTTGCCTGTTGGGCTGCAGTTTGCCATGTTATGATCTGAGCATATTGTTTTATGCTAAATGCAGTACCTGTGAGGGTTTCTGGACAATATCTGTAATTGATTTGTGTTGTTAATTGATTTACAATAATAAATATATACATACATTTACATAAAGCAGCATATTTGTCCACTCCCATGTTGATAAAAGTATTAAATACTTGAGAAATCTCCCTTTAAGGTACATTTTGAACAGATAATAAAGTGTGATTCATTTGCGATATATATATATATTAGGGCTGGGCAATATATCGATATTATATCGATATCATGATATGAGACTAGATAGCGTCTTAGATTTGAGATATTGTTATATCGTAATATGGCATAAGTGTTGTCTTTTCCTGGTTTTAAAGGCTACATTACAGTAAAGTGATGTAATCTTCTGAACTTACCAGATTGTTCTAGCTGTTCTATTATTTGCCTTATACTCTATTATATCCATATAGTATTTAGGTATTAGGTATATAGGTATTTGATAAATATATATATATATATATATATATATATATATATGAGTAATCAATC
>CAKAOH010026627.1:9795-27599 GCA_916701665.1 Sebastiscus tertius | reverse complement strand
CTCGACCAGCTCCTCATGTGTGCTGTTTACGTCATGGCGAAGGTCTGTCTTTTACATATATACTATACGTGTACTGTGTGTGTTTCTCTCTATTGAAGTTAATCTACGTGTTTGTTGTTTTTGTCAGGTGACCAAAGAAGACCAATCCTTCCAGAACATTATGAAGTGTTACCGCACGCAGCCTCAGGCCAGCAGCAATGTGAGACCCTCATTAAAAAAATACTTTTTAATCTAAAAAAAATCACTTAATATATAAAATTGGAAAATGACTTATTAGTAATCCAAAAAAAATTAAAAAAAACACTTAATCTAGAAAATTAGAAAATAACTTTTAATAATCTGAAAGATAAAAAAAATCACATAATATATAAAATTACAAAATTACTTTTTAATAATCTCAAAAAATAAAAACACTTAAATGTATAAAATTAGAAAATTACTTATTCATATTATTAAAAATGAAAAAGTTAATCTATAAAA
Source organism: Sebastiscus tertius (assembly GCA_916701665.1). Taxonomy (NCBI): domain Eukaryota; kingdom Metazoa; phylum Chordata; class Actinopteri; order Perciformes; family Sebastidae; genus Sebastiscus; species Sebastiscus tertius. Next base: position 27,119 of record CAKAOH010026627.1, on the reverse strand, counting down.
TTTTAAAATTACTTTTTAATAATACAAAAATAATAACACACTTAATGTATAAAATGTGAAAATTACTTATTAAGAATCTAAAAATTGTCTCAAAATTGTACTTAAGTGTGTGTGTGTGTGTGTGTGTGTGTGTGTGTGTGTGTGTGTGTGTGTGTGTTTGTGTGTGTGTGTGTGTGTGTTTCAGGTGTACAGGAGTGTGTTGATCTCAGGGAGGAGGAGACGTCACTCAGGCAGCACCGACACCAACAAACAGAGCTCACCTGCTGACACCAACCAGGATCCAGGTAGAAAACACCTGTTTTAGTGAGTCATTGACTGAACATCGTCTCTGTCTCATTACAGCCTCTTTTAGCTGTTGCTTTTAGACTTCCTGTCTGGTTCAGTCTCTGTTTTCAGAATAAAAGCTGTGTAAAGCAACAAAAACAGGTCAAAAACTCCAACCCCTCTCTGTCCTCAGCACATGAATGAAAGCAGCGTAACGGTTTATTCTTCAGTCTTAATGTGGAGATGTGTTTGTCTGTTTGTTGCTGACTGACGTCTCCATTGGTCTCCTCCCAGTAGGTGGAGACATCAGTCCAGTTCCTATTCGCTCCAGCAGCACCTTGCCGATCCCCCGGCCTGGCAGCGCTCCCTCCACCCCCACCAACACCTCCAACAAGACCTCCTCCTCTTCCTCCTCCTCTGGGGGTGACGGTGAGGAGGAGCGAGGAGACCTGATCCACTTCTACAACAACGTTTACATCAAACAGATGAGACCCTTTGCTCTGAGATACTCAGCCAGCTCGCCCTCAGCAGGGGTACGTCCACACGTCCACCTCACGTCATATATTATGTATTTTACTTATATATATGAGAATGTGTTTATGTACACAAGTTCATTCATTGATAGTCAGACATGCATGTTTTACAAGTTACGTATTATACATATTACATACATACGTATTGCATGTTTTGTAAGTTACATAAGTAAGTTAAGGAGTAGTGTGTTTGGGCTGCAGCCGGGGGTGCTGGAAAAAACGAGAACAGGTGATCCAGAGCTGTACAACCAGCCATGAAGGAACGCAAGACGTTAATCATCACAGTTAGTGGGACATTAAAGGACCAGTGTGTAACATTTAGGGGGATCTATTAGCAGAAATAGAATATCATATTAATAACTAGTAGCCCAGAACGGACAAACCAGACCCTGTTAATTGTTAGTCGATAACGTTACTCGCTGAGGAGTTCACAGTTTTTCCGACATTTTTCCGACACAGGCTTTTCCTCTGCATTTTTTTCTGACATTTTTTGACATTTTTTGACATTTTTTCGACTTTTTTTCTGGCATTTCTCAAACATTTTCAGCCTTTTTTTGGATATATTTCTGACTTTTTTTGGACATATGTCAGACATCTCTTTGGCTTTGTCTGTGCCTTTTTTTGAACACTTTTCTTGTGCCTTTCTTCTGCCTTTTTTCAAACATTTTTTGGACATTTCCTGGACAATATTTGGACTTTTTTTCATATATCAGACTTTTCTTCAACCCTTTTTTTGGAAATATTTTTGATATTTTTCGGACAGTTTTACGACTTTTTCCTGACTTTTTTCGGACATGTCGGATTTTTCTTTGGCCAGTAACTTAGAAAGTTTTAAATGTCATTGTGTCACACGGTAGAAAAACAATGTGGTCCTGTAACTAATGCAGCGCTCTGCCCGACTCTATACATAATGTCACTATATTAAAGGGAGCGTCAGCCACCAACATTAATTCATAATATTCATAACTATGTTTTCTTTCAGCTTTAGAGAAAAACTCTTCACAGCTCACTGATGTGTGTTTGTTTGTGTGTGTGTGTGTGTGTGTGTGTAGGTGGAGACCCCCCCCCTGTGTCCGTACCCCACCCTGAGGACTGGTTCCCCCCGTCGGATGCTTCTGTCCAGTAAACACTCCATCTACATCTCTCCTCACAAGACAGGCTCCGCCCCCACGCCGCCCACCCCTCGAGACAAGATCTACTACTACATCTGCAGCAGCCCCCCCAACGTGAGACTACACACAGTGCACACAGTACTACACTCGTATATCATCTCTACCGTCCTATATGATGATACATCTTCATCCAGAGGGAAATATAGGTCTATAGAGTACAATACAAACATCATGATTATCAATAAAGGAGCTAGACAGGAAGTGAGGTCATGACTCTCTCCAGCTGGTCAGATCATTATTCTGTGATCATGACATTGTTTCATTAAATCACAAACATGAACAGAGTAATGAGGGCAGCTCTGCTGGGTGACCAGATCAATCACACAGAGAGTTAGAGACGATCCAGACGGGTCCAGACCAGTCCAGACCAGTCAAGACTGGGTTCAGACCAGTCTAGACTGGAAAAAGGAGTCGCTCAGAGCGATGACATCACAGCTCGATTAGCAGCGTTCTCCGTCAGCACTGGACCAGTTTAAAACGCCGTTAGTCTCTGAGACACAAACACACGAAGAACGAGCTAAATGTGACAATTATGATAACTCACATCACTCTGTGACCTCTGAGTGACCTCTGAGTGACCCCTGCTCTGTGACCTCTGACCCCTCAGCGTCTGCAAGAGATCAACAGTATGATCCGCACCGGAGAGACCCCGACCAGGAAGCGCAGCATGCCTATGGAGGAGGAGACGTCTCCCAAGAGGGTCTGTCCCGACAACCACTCGGCTCTGCTGCGCCGCCTGCAGGACGTCGCCAACGACCGCAGCTCCTCCCACTGAGGCTGCACGCCCACACACACACACACACACACACACACCAACACCATCATGCTACACCAGGGGTGTCAAACATACGGCCCGGGGGCCAGAACCGGCCCTCCAAAGGGTCCAATCAGGCCCACTGGATGCAGAGAAGTCAAAACCAGTGTGCTTGGTGTGTTCACAGCACCTTTCAGTGCTCAAGGAATATAATATTTGGGGCGACTATCAGACTTATGGCGGGAAATACAAGAACTTGCCAGGAAAAATTAGAAGATAAGAGGTCAGCGACACATTTCATCATCTCTTTTGTAAATGGATTGTTCATTAATTGTGAACATTTTCAGAATGTACTTTACTTCTTTTCACTAACAGGAAGTGGACATTTTGGAGGTGTTGTTATTTATAGGTTACTATGCAATAGTTTTACTGGTCCGGCCCACTTGAGATCAAATTGGACTAAAGTGAGTTTGACACCCCTGCGCTACACCTTCACTGTCCCGTCATACGTGGTCAAGAGATCAGGTCACTTCCTGTCCTGCTGCATCACCAGCTCTCAGTTGTGATTTGCTGAACACTTAACTGTAACGGAGCATTCACACCAAGAGCGAAGCAAATGTTTTTGTGCGATGCGATTACAGACAAAGTTACTGCAAAGAGGCGAATAGACGCAAATTAGATGACTTTATGATGAGTGTTGATGGAGCAGCTGCGTTGCCTGGCACTGATCCATCCAAACTCCATTCAGAAAACAATCATTTTAAAAGTTGTCTGCTTGTCGTCTTGCGGACAAACCTGACAAAGCATGAATTCAATCTTTTTACAAATCAGCATAATTATGTAGTTATCTCAGCATAATTTTGATCTATTGATATTAAATCACAGCACAATCTGTTTATTTTGAGTTCATACACACGGGAACACACGTAGTGACGTGTGGCTTGCTAGAAACAGATTTTTTATTATATTAAAAAAAGTCGCTGACAAAGATCCAGTTTGGTTTGAATCATTTTAACGGGAGAGTTTAACAGAGTTTAACACTAAATCTGCATTTAATCTGGTTTTATTCTATGTCAAACATTCAATAATAATATACTTTTCAGTCTATTAAATCACTGTTTCTGAACATACTAATAATCAGTGAGAAGCTGCTGATGCTTCTTCAATCCATCCATTAACTCTCCGATACCAGAATGTATTTTAGGATTTCATGATGAGGAGTTACTGAAGCCGTGTGATGAAGGTCAGCTTCTGTCATTGTCTGTTTAAACTTATCTACTTCTAGTTTTATTATTTTCTGATTCTAATAACATAATATGATTTAATTCTGTTAGTTTACAAGAGCAAACATCATTAACGTGTATAATGTTTAAATGGTAAACTCTGTAATCGTGTTTTAACTGGTCCGTCACCGACAGTCAGGATGAGAAGTGTGTAAATATTTGTAAAAAGAGAGAAAGAGAAGTTATTTTATGGAGGTGATGTAAGTTAAGTGCCTTTATTTTTTACTCCTGAATCTGTTTTTGTTTGTTTACATCCAACAGATCTGATAGATTTTCTCTCTGATGGAATAAAATGTTTTAAAGAGACGTCATTGATTCTGTGTCTGAACTTATTCAGGCTGATTGATTAATGAGCAGAAACTCAAAGTGTCCTCTGTTTGTCAGATGATGTCAGCAGGGGGGACACTGTGGGTCGGGGGGACCGAGGAGACTGGGGAGACCGAGGGTGCCGGACATTTTTCTGACATGTGTCAGACTTTACATCTGCCTTTTTCTGGACATTTTTCAGATGTTTTTGTGACTTTTTCCGAATTTTTTTCAGATATACAGTATGTCGGACTTTACTTCTGCCTTTCTTCAGCCTTTTTTTTTTGTTGATATTTTTCAGACATTTGTCGGACATATGTCAGATTTTTCTTTTGTCTCTCTCTGGTCTTTCCTGAGGCATTTTTCTGTCTCTTTCTTTCAGACATTTTTTGCACATTTTTTTGACATTTTTTTCAGATTTTTTTTTTTCTTTTTTTCTGGACATTTCTCTGACATTTTCAGACTCCTGACATATCTCAGACTTTTCTTCTGCCTTTCTTTGCAAAGTTTTTGGGCATTTTTCAGACATGTTTTGGATATTTTTCGGTTTTCATTTCGGACTTTCGGACATTTTTCGGACTTATGTCAGACTTTTCTTTTGCCTTTCATCTGCCTTTTTTTCAGACATTTTTCCAACATTTTTCCAACCTTTTTTGGACATTTTTCGTACTTTTTTTCAGACATTTTTTGGACTTTTTTTCAGACATATGTCAGACTTTTCTTCTGCCTTTTTTCTGAAATTTTTCCAAATATTTTTCAGATATTTTTTGATCATTTTTTCTGAATTTTTATTTTTACTTTTTTCAGTGAGTAAAAAAAGAGTAAAACCAGTGTGTGTGTGTGTGTGTGTGTGTGTGTGTGTGTGTGTGTGTGTGTGTGCGCGCGCGCGTGCGTGTGCGTGTGCGTGTGTGTGTGTGTGTGTGCGCGTGTGTGTGTGGTGGGTGTGGTTTGCTGAATTGTGTCTCTCTGTTCATTCACTGAGTCTCAGTGTGAAACATGTCGCGGAGGAAACAGCTGAAACCACAACAGCACGTCCTCACTGAGGATTCACCTTCCAGCTCACACACAGGTGAGTTATTATTATTTTTATTATTATTATTATATTATTAATATTATAATATTATTATTATTATAACACTTTAAACATCTATAGTAGTTTAGATTCATATCATGTTTATTAAACTACTCTGGATGTAACATATTATTGTATCTTTATAATATTCCTATCATATAAAACCTATATTGTGATAATAATTTATTGTGATAATAATAACAATCTGTGGTGGAGTTATATCCATAGTTTAGTACATAGTAGTCCTATAACATACTACACAGAACATTTCCAGCATTGCTGTTATATTTTTCTTGATTTATTTTAACTCATTTCATTAATTAAAGCTTGAATTAAACCTTCAACATATCTACATTTGAGTTATTCTATGTATATTCTATAAGTATTAAGGTTGCCATTAATTCTTAATTAAACTATTTTGAGTTCACTCAGGTGATAAATTGGTTTTGGTGTTTCAGACTAATCTTAAATTAAGATGTTCTTATTTGCTGCTCGTCCAGTCTTTTACTTTAAACTTTAAACACAGTGATTCTTGTTGAATTGTTCGTTTTATTCCCCTAAACTAGTTTTATGAACCAGAGACATTTATGAATATTACACTTGATCAGTCATACACTGTCAATAACCCTTAACACCAAATATCCGCTGCTGCCGTTATAGATGATCATTCTTACAGTCTTTAATGCCCATTTTTAGATAATAATTTGCAGTCTTTAATTCACATCTTTTTCTAATATGCACATATCATCTGTCACTTTATGTACATATTATAATATGTACATACTTGTCATTGTAAATATAAATCCTACTCACTGTAAATACAGTATATAGACATGTATACATGAACATACTGTACATAATCATCCAGTCCATGTATATCCATCTGCTATTTATTTCTTTGCATTATTTGTATTGTTTACAACTTCCACAACACTTGACTTGTACATAGACATTTTATTTTAATTTTATTTTTATTCTGTTATTTCTATTCTGTGTATGTACATTGAGAGAGCTGCATAAAAAACGGAGTCAAATTCCACATATGGATATGAAATAACCCTGATTCTGATTCTGATGAGAAGAATAATCGTGTATTTTTCATGTGTTTCAGAGGATCTCTATGTTCATGTGTGCAGCCGATGTTGTGCTGAGTTCAGCACTCTATCAGACCTGGAACTACATCACACAGATTGCTCAAATCCTCCAGTTGTGATTATGAATGAAGACCAAGATCTACTGTCCTGCAGCAGAACTTTCCCAGCAGTCTCACCGGCCGGCCCAGCAGGATGGATCCAATCACAGGACGGATCCAACAGAAGAGCAGAACTCATGGATAGTAGTAGAAGTAGAAGTGTAGAAAGCTCAGGGAGCTCCAGCAGTAACCTGACTGACGCTGCACTTTGTACCTTGGATTTCCCAGAATACTTCCCTCCACCTGGCAGCTCAGCTGACCCAGGAGGACACTCATGGATGAAGAAGGATGTCATTATTGAGAACCTTGAGAGCACTAAAGTGGACGTGGCTCAGGTTTCCCAGCAGACGCCATCAGACGGTCCGACCGCTGTCTGGTCTCTGCTGCAGCAGCTCCTCTCGCTGCAGATGCAACAGATCCATCAGCTGCAGCTCATCGATCAAATCCGTCAGCAGCTCCTGTTGTTTGCTTCTCACCAAGCCCAGATACCGGAGACCCTGATGGTCTACACCAAAGACCTGTGTCCTTCCAAGTCCACCACCCAGCTCAAGGCGCTGGGTGCTCACCTGTCTCAGCAGCTTGCTGCAGCTGCTGGGTTCGCCAGACGCTTATCAACCCAGTCTGCTAACAGAAGTGACCTCCAACAGTTTACAGCCACGGAGCAGCTAAACCAACCTGACAACAACGAGTCCTCTCAGACTTTCAGTAAACTCACAGCAGTTTCTAAACACTGTGGTTCTTCTGACTCCCAACTCAGCTTCTTGTCCCAAACCAAGATGTCCTCTTTGACATTTAGCAATAAGTGCTTCCTCAGTAAGACGTCTGAGAACTTACCTCAACCTCCATCTGGCAGTGAGCACGCAGCTTCAGATCCGATCCCAAACATCAGGGCGATTGTGGAGGATCTGGATGCCCTGGCAGCCTTGGCCCAGCAGAGGAACCTGAAGCTTTCTGCACCCACGCTGTCTTCACAAGAGTCCCTCTTCAAATGCAGATTTTGCGCCAAAGTGTTTGGGAGTGACAGTGCCTTGCAAATTCACCTGCGATCACACGCCGGAGAACGGCCGTACGGATGCAGCGTCTGTGGGAACAAGTTCTCCACCCAAGGGAGCTTAAAGGTTCCCTTTCAGAGGCACAAAGAGAGGAACCCACACATCCACATTAACCCTCATCTTCCTGCAGAGCACCTGGACAACATCCAAACCAATGCTGGGACTCCCGTTGGTATGGCCTCGTCACCATCCCCGACTACAATGACCTCTGGTTCCCTAGACCAGTCAGACTCAACCAGTCTCATCAAGAAGGAGGAGAACCTCATCTCAGTACCCATAACTCAAGGTGATCTTTACTTTGATTCAGCAGCAAGCATGAGCTTCAGGTCAAGAGCAAACCCAACAAAGACCTCTGACTCAATGGAGACCAGACAACACAGAACCATGACTCTTAAAAGTGAAGATGTAAAACCATCTTTGAACTTTGTCTCTAAAATGATGAAGGAATCAGTCGCTGTCATGACCAACCCATTCACCAATTCTAGTCCTACCTCATCTTCAGGATTCCTTTCTTTAAAACGCTCTGACAACCCCAAACTCCAGCTGCCGTCAGACACCACCGACCCAAACGAGTGTGTCCTCTGCCACCGTATCCTCAGCTGTCAGAGCGCCCTGAGGATGCATTACCGGACGCATACTGGGGAGCGTCCCTACCGGTGTAAACTCTGTGGCCGAGCCTTCACAACAAAAGGAAACCTGAAGACTCACCAGGCGGTTCACCGTGAAACAGTCCCTCTGAGGGTCCAGCACTCGTGCCCCATCTGCCAATGCAAGTTCATCAATGCTGTCGTCCTGCGGCAGCATGTGCACATGCACAAGGAAGGTCACAAACCAAACCAGCAACACTTTAACGAAGGATTCAGGGACAAAAATAAACTGAATCACAGGAAGAAAATTTCAGATGATGGGAGCTTTTGTGACAACCGATTGTCTAGATTCAACTCCTTATCCATCTGTTTGTCCCCATCTCCATCATCGTCTCCGTTTGGTAAAAATATGGATGCTAACAAGAACACATGTGGGTCACATGGGGAGCTGCAACTCAACTGGATCAAAACGGAGAGGCCAGAAGGATCAAATGAAGAATGTAGTCAAACAAACAGCCCACAGTGGACTGAGCCGTCTCTGTCCTCTAATGGCCAAGCTTCAATGTATTTTAAACCATTCCAGACGTGGCTTGACTCCACTTTAACACTCCGTACATCTGCCACAGCATCCGCCGACATACATTTATTCAACCCCATCGAGGATGCTCCCAGCTTTACTGACAGTCCCAGAGAAAAGGGGGTCCTGAAGAACACGTATTGTGACATATGTGGGAAGACGTTTGCCTGTCAGAGTGCCTTAGATATCCACTACAGGAGCCATACCAAGGAGAGACCATTCATCTGCACTACATGCACCAGGGGCTTTTCCACCAAGGGCAATCTGAAGCAGCACATGCTTACACATCAAATGAGGGACTTCCCGTCACATCTGTTTGAACCCTCCAATTCTGACCAAGCACCCAACCATCACAGCTCTGTGTTATCCATCGGCTCACCAGCTGTGAGGACAGAGATGCTCCTGAACTCCTCGTTTAGGAATGGCGAGGATCTTTCTGGTCCGTCACAGAGCTGTTGTATCTCAGAGTCTCCTGTAGTGCCACCTCGCCGGACGCCCAAACAGCACCACTGCAAGACTTGTGGGAAGAGCTTCTCGTCCTCCAGCGCCCTGCAGATCCACGAGAGGACTCACACCGGGGAGAGGCCGTTTGCCTGCGCCGTCTGTGGACGAGCCTTTACTACCAAAGGAAATCTAAAGGTTGGTTTCACCTATGTTTTTAGGCCATTTCTACAACAGGAACTTTACAATTAATAATACAGATTCTGCTTTTGTTTCCAATGTTCTCCCCCAGCAGTTAATAAAACAGGACACGTGTTTAGAGAAGTTTGTCAGTCCCAAAACTGCACTCTCCTAACAAACACTGTATAAAATCTGTGTATCTGACGCGCTGTTGCCTTTTCAGAGAAGTATATCGAGAACACTCGGTCCAAACTGAGTATATATCTTTACTGTGTTTGGTCAGTCTGTAGATTTGTGGCTGAATTGTTCCACTGATAGTCAGTGTTCATATCTATAATGTTAAATCCAGCGCTACATGTCCACCAGGTCCGGCGAGGATGCTAGAGAACGCTGCTCCACTCAAGTGGCTGTTCAAGCAGTGACATATCCTATCGTTGAATGCACCTGATTGGTCCCTGGTTCTCTGCTCACCGTTCCAAACAGGAAACAACATGGCGGCCTGCTCGTAAACTTTCTGTTATTCCTTCTAAACAATCTACTTCTGAAAACATTTTAAGTGAGAAACAGGCGATGATGTCACTGCTGAATCTGGTTTCGTTTTAGAACTAGATCTCCTAGTTTTGCGCGCCGCGCTGGACGGGCTCATTTGCATAAAGCACTGTTCCCGCCTTTTCATTGTGAAAGAGCAACGGCCAATGAGGAAACCCCAACCCTCGGCCGACCAATCGTGTAACTTCATCCCTCAGTGACAGACTTTCGTGTTTGTAGGGCTGGACCTCTGTAGGAGCACAGGACAGAACCTGGAACCTAGAATCTGATTCAGGATCTCTGGGATATTAGTACACAGGGCCGGCCAGCTTTGCCTGATTTGAAAGCTGAAAATCTCAGCAGCCTTTGAACATTTGACAAATATATGTGTTGGCTCTTTCTCAATATGGATAAAATACGAATTTTCACAATGGTTTTCGCCCAGGAGGCCCGGGTTCAACTCCCAATATGGGAATCAACATTTAACCAGTCCAAAGTCAAAACATGACAAGACTTGACCCCTGCCAAAGAACTGATGTTGTTATCACTACCAGGGGGCAACTAACTTTCATTGTGATCGCAAGGTGAACAGCAGAAACACTGCATTTACGTTACAAAGCAATCTACCAGGAGTGTGTAATGCATGTATTTGATTGGCCTCGCTGGCCTCGTCGGATGAAGTTGCGTTGCAGCAGAAGTTGAGCTCCATTTAAATGAGTGAGAGGACGACTGAGTGTTTCTTTCTACTGGTGTCACTATGAACCTCTGCTGGCTGAATGTTGATCCCATACTGGGACTTGAACCCGTGTCACCTGGGTGAAAGCAAGAACCCTGACCACTAGCTCATATGGGATAGGTTTACCTGTACCTCAATGACAGCAGGTACAGCTGATGTCAGCATGTCCAACATGGTAACCAGTGACCGTCCTCTTACAGGTTCATATGGGGACTCACATGTGGAACAGCGCCCCCAGCAGGAGAGGCCGCAGACTGTCTGTGGACAGATCATCATCGGAGGGACTCTGGACTCATCCTGTTAGACTTCCTGAGCCACCACAGAAGAAGAGCAGAGAGTGTGTTCACCACCACTGGAACCAAAGTCCAGATCTTTTCTCTGCAGCTTTAAAGATGAATTTGTGAATGTGGAGACACGTCCGTCTCCTGAGGACACGTCGGACTGAAGGAGACGACTCCTGTTTGTCTGAATAGACTTCAGTGAGCCTCCTGCTGTTAGTGGAAGAAACAACAGTTAAAAAGACACCAAATTATTTAGGGATATAAATATTGTGCATCTTTTCATGCTGTGTTGCTGGGCTTCTAAAAATGTATAGAAACGTTAATATATCGAATGCAATGTGCACATTTTCTTGTTATACAGCTTTGCTGTGTGAATTTACAGCTGACATGTCAGTAAGAAATATAAATATATTATTATCATGTGCAATAGATGTTTAAACATGTTGGAATAGTGAGCCTGTCAGTCTACATGTTTTAGATGCTTCATTCTACTGCTCAATAATTTCTCTGGTTTTATCAATTATAACTATTGATTTGTTAACAACAGATTGCTGTTTCTCATTCATAGTATTGAACTGAGCTTATCAACATGGAGGACCAGAGGACATCTGACTTATCATGTTTTTTGCAGCCTTTGAGAGACACCATTTCCCATAAGCCCCAGATGTTCGCAGGCTAAACGTCACGGCTCCACAGAAGAGTTGAGTGTCTGTGAGTTAGTCGAGAGGAAGTGATGTCATGGCCTCGGTATATTAATATGTGTCACGTCCAGCTGAGTTGACAGCTGCAGCCGGTCAGACTGATGAGTTTAGCTCCACACAGAGAACTAAAGCCTGAAACAAAACCTGCACAAAGCCTCTCAGAGATAGATATCTGCTGCAGACAGACATGAATCACTGCTGCACACAAACACAGCCGTGAACTGCTATCTTTGTGAGGACACTCACTGATATAATGCATTCGCTAGCCTCGAACCCTATCCTTAACCATCACAGCTAAATGCCTGACCCCAACCCTGACCCATACCCTCACCTAAACCTGATTCTAACCTTAACCTTAAAGGCCATGACACACGTCGGACTGTTTGGGCACGTCGGTGAGCGTCTGTCTAGATTTTTCAGTGAGTCCCGCACCATCGGCTCTAGTCTGCCCATGTCGGAGGTTTTTCTGCCAATTCAGCATGTTGAATCACGGATATTTTCACAGCAACATGAATATCTGGAATGAAGCTAAGTGATGAGTGAGAGTGGTGTGTAAATGTTCGGCAGACGCCGCTTTGTTTCATGTACGTATCCTAACAACAGCTTGTATATCCGCCGTCCTCGCTCTTCCTGTTTCCCTTTTTGAGTGATGAATACAGACTACCGCCGCCTGCTGGTGTGGAGAGTTATTTCCTCTCACGCAGACGCAGAACGTACGTGCTAACTGGCCGTTGGCTGTAGCCTTTGTGGTGTGTTCAAGTGCAACTTGTCGGCCAAGACAAAGGCGACGTGAGGCGACGCAACAGCCTTCATCTGCCTTCACCGCCGATACTTCTCTGATGTCGGCTTGGTGTGTCTGGGCCTTAAAACCAAGTCTGAACCCTCAAACAGGCCTCCGAAGGTCTGTTCGGCCAAAATGTCTTCACTCTGAAGGTCTAAAACTTGAATTGGTTCCCACAAAGATAGCTGTACAAGTACACACACACAAACCAGACTGGTTTTTCTAACTTTGTGGGGATTTTTTGTGAGAGCCATCAGGCACATCAGGGGAGTCATTTAAATGGTTAACTTTGTGGGGTCCAGCATTTTGGTCCCCATGAAGCCTACGGACCCCACACCGTGAGTGAGCTCCCGGTGTTCGGACCCCACGAGTATAGAAACACAAGACTACACACACACACACACACACATACTGTCAGCGTCACATCTGACTGACACAAACATTTCAGATCAGAGTGAATGTTTCCTGTAAACAGAGACTCTGACTGATGATCACTGATCGTCACACTTAAACACCGACTCTACTTTATACATTATCATTTTTTTTAATAAACTTTTAGGTAGCTACCAGCCGGACTCAGAGTCTGATCAATTCAAGCGTTCCTAATTTGAAACTCGTGAGGTGTTTTTACGTCTTCAGTAGGAGCCAACGAGCTGAGAGACAGGCAGGGAGTCTCAGTCTCACTAAAACTACTAAGCTAAAGTGGATTCCTGTTGTCATCATGATATCACAACCTGTCCTATAGCAGCAGCAGAAAGGCCTGGATTCCTGTCTGTCCTTATTGTGTTCACATGACACAAAGCTCATACTTAAAAACAACACAAAGGTGCTTTTCTAATGATTGCATATTTCACATCAAAACTGCCGGCTCAGCATGTTGTTTGCAAGAAGGCATTTCCTTTGTGAGCAGTTCAGCAGAGATCATGGCTCCTTTGTTGTCCTGACAATGGAAATATTCAATAACAAGAAGACCTGCCAAATCTGGGACGCCCCCTATCACCACCCCCCGGCCCCGTGGAGCCCCGCTGGCCGCTGATAATACTGGGATTATGGCTGCGGAGGCGTCATGTTTTCAGGTTGTCCATATGTCCATATGGACGGACAGTCCATTCTCGTGAACGTGATATCTCAGGAACCAACACATTCTCACTCCCAACTCGTCAAATACCGCCGCTTGGTCAGTGCCCCTCGGCATCAGAAACCGACGTACCGTGTACACCTCTAGTGTTACTGTTGGACGGACCAGGGACGGCATGTCAATATATGCTCGTTACATGCATAGTGTCCTTTCAAAATTAGGAAGTTTAGGCAACACAACCACTTAGTTAGCGTTAGGAAACAGTTGTGGTTGACATTAACTTCACTGACTAACGATTCACGTAACTCACGGGGCTGACGATACCGTCGAGTCAACTAAATAATAAAAGAGAAAATAAAATAAGTCAGCGTTACTTTTAGTTTCACACGGGACACAAACAGTGGCCTCCTGGTTGAAAGTCTTTGTTTGACTCATCCACCGCCGCTCTCTCCCGCCCTGGACAGACTGTATTAATACTACGTCACTGCTCCGACCCCTGAATAACGCTGCGGGTGGATGTTTTCTATAGTTTGTCTTGTATAGTTTGTTTTGTATAGTTTTTTTGTATGGTTTATGTTTGTATAGTTTGTTTTATATAGTTAATGTTTAATATAATTTATGTTTTCTATAGTTTCTGTTTTATATAGTTTGTTTTATATAGTTAATGTTTAATATAATTTATGTTTTCTATAGTTTATGTTTTCTATAGTTTGTGTTTTATATAGTTTGTTTTATATAGTTAATGTTTAATATAATTTATGTTTTCTATAGTTTATGTTTTCTATAGTTTGTGTTTTATATAGTTTGTGTTTTATATAGTTTATGTTTTTTTAATTTTTTAATTTAGTGTTTGGCTTTAAATCCTGAACATTTTCTATGAGAAAGAGTAGAAGAAGAAAAGTGAAGGTGAATGTATTGATGACATCAGGGTTTAGTAACCTTTAACTTTATAAAACTGATCATGTTTGTGTTTCCTGCTAAAGGCCACCGTTCATACAGCTGATCGATTATTGATCAGAGGACACATGATGTTTCCATTAGTGATGAAGCTTCATCTGTTCATCAATCAATCTCAGAATGCTTCTGACATTTGACGTGACCTTTTTCACATGTTTATGATGCATCAGACACAACTTATCATCAGTGTTAAATGTGTTTATGAGTGTGTGACAAACAGCACGGATACTGATCCAGACTGGCTTCACAATAAAACACAATCACCTCAAGGTCCATTTAGCTCTAGTTCTTATTCTGTTTATGGGATCTGTCATTTTTACATTTTTATGTGGTTCATTTACTATTTAGCACCACTTTCTTCTTTTAGTGCTGTGTTTATATGTGTTTCTATGTTATGTGTTCTTTGCTTGCTATGAAGCACTTTGTAACTTTGTTTTGATATATAAATAAAGCTATTATTACGGCCCAAGCACAAAACGTCGTCCCTGGTACATAGTGCGAGGAAACCTATTGTTTTTCTAAAGATTGTTTTTCTGCCATTTTTAATATTGTGAGTTTTCATACATATTTATATATATATTCTGCGAAACTCTTTTGAACTCCTCCTGGAGGGTTTATCGGACTTGTTTTGGTTGAATTATTTAGCTTTGATTATTATTATTATTATTATTATTATTATTGTTGTTGTTGTTATTATTATTATTGTTATTATTAATGTTGTTGTTATTATTATTATTTTCATTAAATTAATATTTGTATCATTATTATAATCATTACTATTATTATTATTGTTGTTGTTGTTGTTGTTGTTATTATTATTATATTATTTAATTATATTATTATTACTGTTATTACTATTGTTACTGTTGTTGTTGTTGTTGTTGTTGTTATAACAATAATAATAATGATAATAATTATTATTATTATTATCGTTGTTGTTGTTGTTGCTGTTGTTGTTGTTGTTGTTGTTATTATCATCATCATTATTATCATTGTTATTATTATTATTATATTATTTTCATTACATTGTAATTATTATCATTACTATTATTTTCATTATTTTTGTTATAACTATTATTGTTATTATTGTTGTTATTATTTTAACACTAATAATGATTATTGTTATTTTTATTGTTGTTGTTGTTATTATTATTATTATTATTATTGTCAAATGTACATCTTTAGTTACTGTTGACCTGTGCAGAGCGTATAAACTGTCACCAGGTGAGACTGTGATCACGTTGAATGTGTCTCCCTACAGAGGAGCAGAGAGGAACTACATTAACACTTGAAGTCATGTGGGAGGAATGAAAACTACAGACAGAGGAGAGAAGAAGAAGTTTCAGGTTATAACACAGACTCTGTCAGGTAAATTACTAATTTAAATATAATAATATGCAGATTGAGATTATAGTTGTGTTGATAATCTGACAGGAGATTATCTGCTTTTACAGACACCACCCGGCTGGCTCTCTCTCAGTCTGCCACCATACTTCTCTTATAGTTTCACTTCCTTTTCGCCCTGTTTGTTTCTCTCTCTTACTGCTATGAATTTATCCACAGAGGAACTTCCTCCTCTCTGCTCGTCTGTTAGCACCAACAACACAAGTTTTTATTCTTCTCTGGAGCTTTTCAACAGCACGCTGAACTGCAGGAGTGAAGGTGAGACAGTCTATTAAATATCATAAAGTTTATTAAGATTATTCCAGTGTGCTATTAGTATACTTCTTTTAAACTTAAAATAAGAAAGTATGCTTTCTTATGTACTTATCAGAGATATACTTAACAAAAGTATACTTAGGTATCCTTAGCTTATACCAACAGTAGTATAGAAGTATACAGAAAAGTACAAGTATACTCCAAGTACATTTGGCTAAGTACTATAAGTTCACTTAAAGAAACCTTACAAGTATACTTGTAGTAAAAACTATTAAACTAGTAGTTTAATGAGAGTATACTTCAAAGTGTACTTTCATAAACTAAAAAGTGGGCTACAAGTACATAACTAGTAAACTAACAGTATACCTATGAGTTCACTTGTAGTATTGTTCATATTATAGTTGCTGTACAAAGACTTGGATGTAAACTAGTTGTGTACTCAGCGTCTACTATACTAAGTATACTTAAAGTATACTTTTATAAATGAAAAAGAGAGCCAATTTAGTCCCAAGAAGTATTGAAGTAGTACACTTACAAGTATACTACTAGTACCTTGATATTAGTATACTTATTACATAAAGTACACTTGGGAATATACTTGAACAATACTTGAAGTACAATTCTTTTTTGTAAGGGTACATTTAGATGATAATACTTACATTTTTATTAGTACTTGTACTGCAATAAAGGGCCTGAGTACTTCTTCTACCTCTGGTCTGTGTGGATATTAATCAGTGTGTATTGATTGTGATTCCCTGTTGTGGATCAGCTGTTTGTGATGGCAGAACCAGGACCAGAACCAGTACCAGAACCAGAATCAGAACCAGCACCAGAACCAAGGACCAGAGACACTGAAAACTGGACTGAAACGGACCTGATGTCTGCAGGTTCAGTCATGTGATTTATGTTTATGTTTTACACAACTTACTGTCCCTGAAACAGTCTTCTTCATCTTCTTCTTCTTCTTCTTCTTCTTCTTCTTCCTCTCCCTCTTCCTTTTCCTTTTTTTCTTCTTCTTCCACTTCTTCTTCTTTTTCGTCTTCTTCCTCTTCCCATTCTTCTTCTTCTTCTTTGAAGAATCTGTATTTCTGCATAATGACTACTTTAATTGTATTACCTTAATTACTTTTAATGATGATAGTTACATGTATATTTATATATGTATATTTATATATATATATATATATATA
>CAKAOH010026626.1:81954-120868 GCA_916701665.1 Sebastiscus tertius | reverse complement strand
GTGTGTGCAGCAAGTACTGTATCTATCGGTATGTGTATGGTTGCTTACATAAATGCATGTGTGTGTGTGTGTGTGTGTGTCCCTGCACTCGACAGCACATGAAAAGGCAGAGCAATTGAACGTCTTCATCTTGTGTTGCTCAGTCCAGAGAGGCAGCCATGCTAAGCACAGAAGGAGCGCTCTCACACACACACACACACACACACTCTCTCTCTTTCTCTCTGTCTCGTTGCTTCCTCGTCTCCAGAACGGGACATGACTAATTTCTCCAAACAGAGCGACAGAGTAAACACACTGCGCTGATACCGCTGTTGACAGGGCTCCCCTCAGCTCCAACAATCTCCCGTACCACTACCACCCCCAAAAACACACCCACTCCCCTCCTCCTCCTCCTCCTCACCCTCTTCCTCCTCCTCACCCTCCATCCTCCCCTTTTTTTCCGCCTCTGTGCCCCTAAGTCAGTGCAGATATTGCTCCAAGTCCAGCGGCAGTAAATTAAATCTCTGTGCCAAGCCAAGTAGTGTGAAATCACATTAGATCTTAATCAGGGACTATTGTGTTTGCCTTGTTGGGTTTTTTTTCCTATTATTATGGGTGTTATCTTTTGTTGTGTGCAGTTTTATTTCACAATGTGTAAGCATCACAGGGGGAAATATCTGTGACTTTAAGTTCTGACTTCTTGCTAAGTGTCCTTAAAGGGGACATATCCTGCTCATTTCCAGGTTCATATATTTGCATTTTGGGGTTTCTACTAGAACATGTTTATATGTTTTAATTAGGGCTTTCAAAGTTAACACAATAATAGCGAGTAAACGCATATTCGTTTTAACCCCACTAATTTCTTTAACACTTTAACGCAAGCGATATTTCGGAGGTTGTAGCAGGCTCAGTTTAAAATCTAAAGTGAAGACTGCCATCATATGAAACTAGAAACCTAAGGAATCCATCGGTACCAACCATGTCATAGTAGCTTGTTGCAAAGGAGGCTAAATAATGCTCCAAACTTCAGCTACATTTTAGCAAGGAAAACCGTCATGGCCATTTTCAAAGGGGTCCCTTGACCTCTGACCTCAAGATATGTGAATGTAAATGGGTTCTATGGGTACCCACGAGTCTCTCCTTTACAGAAATGCCCACTTTATGATAATCACATGCAGTTTGGGGCAAGTCACAGTCAAGTCAGCACACTGACACACTGACAGCTGTTGTTGCCTGTTGGGCTGCAGTTTGCCATGTTATGATTTGAGCATATTTGTTATGCTAAATGCAGTACCTGTGAGGGTTTCTGGACAATATCTGTCATTGTTTTGTGTTGTTAATTGATTTCTAATAATAAATATATACATATATTTGCAAAAAGCAGCATATTTGCCCACACCCATGTTGATAAGAGTATTAAATACTTGACAAATCTCCCTTTAGAACAGATAAACAATGTGTGATTATTTTGGCAAAACGATAAATCCCGATAAAATATTTTAATAGACTGACAGCCTAAATTTTAATGTCCAAAAAACACATTTGTCTCACACACTGTCTGAATATACCTGTATTCACCCTATGTCTGAAACGCTCCGTTTTACTGTGTTGACCACTGTGTTTCCACAAAGAGAGCTCTGCATGATCAATAAAGTCACTTTTCATCACTGTTATTTCTCCTTTGAAGTTCAGGTGTGTGATGTCAAATTATGAGTGACTTCACTAGATAACAAGAGCCCATGAAGGATGAGCGTGACACCATGAATGCTCTCCACGTTATGAGCTCCCTTTAATGAGCTGCACCACACTTTACAACAAATAAAAATGAACTCTCTCCCTCTAATGATGTCTGTTCGGCTTAAAGACCTTCCTCTTCTTCCTTATCTCACTCTGAGCCAATCAACGCAACTTAACAAGTCTTCTTCATCACTAAGTTAACAATCTTAGGCATTACTCAACTAGTCAATGACATAGACGGAACGGTAAGACATACTGTAGAACGGTGATTCCCAACCAGGAGTACTAGGGTTACTTCTGCAGTTGCCAGGGAGGTATGTCTAAAGATGTGGAGAACTAATTCGACAAAAAGAGAAAATAAATTATGATTTGATTAAAAAATATTGAGCTGTAATTCCTGAACAGCACATGTTGCAATTAAGAGAGTATGAAAACTAGTTAGCAAGCCAGCCGAGAAGTCTAGGCACGCGGCCTTGTCAACCAGGTCAACCCCGCTGCCTCCACTTCCATCTTATGGTCCTGCAGCTCCTAACTGTCATCATATTTTCATTGTTGGTATGACAAAAGTCAATGTAATTTTTATTTTTCTGTAGCTTTTAGCTCAAATGTCAGTTGACACTGACCTGAACGATTTCATAGCATCCCTTTAGGATGATATTTTAAAGGTGTTTTCAAAAATTGATGGTTGCCAACAAGAAAATGAGCGTGCTCTTTTTCATTTCCTGAGATGTGTTCCTGAGATCTGTCTGGAGCTGTCAAAAGCTCGGTTCATGCCGCACAACCTGCTAAAAGATCTACTGAACAAAGTTATAAAAAAAAAAAAAAAAAAAAACTTCTATGCAACTGGAACATCGATTCTTCTCCATTTGTTTTAGATCATTTTCTCCATCTCTGACTGAAGGCCACGAGCATATACACGATGTTATATACGTACATTAGCACATAATGGTTAGGTGACCTAAGACCTCCCTAACACGACCTTCAGAGAAGCATTGTCTGTGCACACAATCTGGATGGGCTGACGGGACATTGAGCTGTCAAAAGTATTCATGCGGAGGCTCCGGCAATAATGAACACATGTCTGACCGTCGCACCGGAGCCTTGACTGTATTGTTGATGGTCACACTAAAGCCCAGCTCTTTAAAAACACACATGCTGTTATGTTGACACCTGAATGTTCAAGCACTTATACAATACAGATGCAAAATCAAGGCCTGGAGCAATGACGACAATCAATGGCACAAAGGAGAGAACAATTCTTCAAACTCTTTTTTTTATATAACTAGGATTTAGAAACAACTTTCACTGAAGTTATAGTCGATGTTAGACAATCAAGACGTTTTGAGTAAGGTGTGAGTTATGGTGAGAGAAGAAAAGACAAGAAAACACGTGTTTACAATGAAAAGGTCACACAAACATTTCACGGGTTGGGAATTGAACTCGAGGTCAGTGGAGATGAAAGAAAAATCTATACGTCCGTCCACCGCCGTGACCCCCCGAGCATCCGCTTTCCTCTGCTCGACTTCAATGTCACACTGCTGCATCTTTCTATTTGTGTCTCCCGCAACGTGAATACGTCCCCGATGGAGGAGAAGCAGGACACATAGTAACAAAGAAGAAGCTCCCACGGACAAACTGGTTAAACGTGTGATTTCGCCTCCATAAATGTATAGAGCTCGTCTTGCACACCCTGTGATATGTGGCCACAGCGTGCTTCTTTATGTGCTTTTATGTGTTTGTACTGTATGTGTGTGACCTCGTGTGCCCGCCCGCATTAGCACATTTGTGTGAGTCAGTAGCTGCTGCGTGTCTTGTCAACACACTTCCCCAACTGAACAGATAGTGCTGTTATCATTTATTGTATTACAGTTTTACAGCTCTGCATCAAAATGATCCACAATGTGCAAAAAGAAAGTTTATTTTTTAAAGGTACAGTGTGTAGGATTTGGTGGCATCTAGTGGTGTGGTTGCAGATTGCAACCAACTCAGTACAAAACCGTGGTAACGCTGTTAACCTCAACCATAATAACTTTACTTTAGGAGCAATGGAAGTCAGACAGCGGCTGGCGGTACCACGGTTTTGCACTCTGCGGCTCACGTTACCGCAGTTTCACAAGCGTGTCGGAGAACTACGGTGGCCTTCAGGTAACATAAAAACGCTCAAGCCCCCCAGGAAGTGTGCTGGGCTTTGAAGCAAATTTTAATTAAAACGTCAGGGTCGTTCAAGTGATGCCATTGGGCCCAAAAAAGACTTTTTCAAATAGACTTACATTGGGAAAGAGACGAAATGTTACACACTGTTCCTTTAAATACTTAGCTGAGCAAAGCTGGCTACTCTGAATATGGCAAATCTCATTTAACCTTCTTCTTAGTTCAGGTTACTGTGCTAATATGAGCTTTTGGGGCGACGTGGTGAATTATGGGAAGGGTTACATTGCATCACCTAAATATATAATTTCATTGAAAGCTGCAAATTTTGATGTGCAATCTTACAAATTCGGCAAATCAGAGTGAAAGAGAGAGCGAGAGTGACAGACTTGGTGTAAGGAGGGGAAAAGCCTCTTTTCCAGCCCTCTGCTCTGACATGGCTTACCTAACATGCTTTAGCTGATCACATTGCAGCAGAACAGTACATGAAAACATGAAAAGAAGGACTACGCATGTTCGAGAGCGGCGAGCCAGCCTTGATACGCAAACACACACACGCACATCCGAACAAAAACACTGACAGAATAAAGGCCTGTGCGTACTTATGTGCAAGTGAAGGCCTGTTGACAAAGTGTGCGTTTGTCTCAGTATGGAGGCCATACATTACTTTTCATACAATGCTGATGTGCTCCTTTCCTAGCTGCCTTCCTTTTGCTCTCTCAACCTCTCCGTTTTCCTATTATCTCCTGTTTTGTCTCACTCTTCTTCCCCTTTTCTCTCAGAAACAAGGGACGCTCCATCAATTTTCATAGTTCTCCCTCGCCCTGCCAATGCCATCGGAGCAGAGAACCGCAAACAGACAAAAGGACACTAAAAAAAAGTGAAATTATTGATTTGATGTCAGTGTCAATTAGAGGGAAGAGAGGAGAAGAGCAGCACAGAGAGATCAAGGAGAGAGAGGAGAGAGACTGAAAGTGAACTGTTGGCATCACACAGGTAAAGCTAACGGAGGCGTGGAAAAATACAAATGTAGACCGATGAAGAAATGTCTATAAAAGCTCAAAATATTTTCTCTATATGAATGTTAATATGCTTGCAAAGACACTATATAGGTGTATGTGTGTCCCACATTGGTGTGTGAAAGAGCTTGTCACTGCTAGTGGCGATGAACACATCACTTCTGTACCAATGCACACTGGGAATAGCAGCAACAGCATCATACAAACACAGAAATGTGAAAACATGCCAGAGAATGGCCATCAGCTATGAGGCCATTCACAGATTTTGTTTATAATCTTATTTTTGATTCGTAATTTCCCTTTTGTTTTGAAAATCTTTATAGAGGATGGTATGGGTGGTCTAAAAAAAAACATGGAAATCTCACTTTCTACAATTTGGGACCTGAACTTGGTCCAGGAAGAGAAACAATTCTCTTATGACATTATAATCCTGCTTGTCTTGCTTAAGGACACTTCAGCAGACCAATGATGTTTGCCATTACGGGGACTTGCAAGCAAACCAGGGCGAGCTTTAGCCGAGCATGACATGCATGCATGCATAATAAAAGATCTGCTTGATGAAATTGTGAGTGACAGATGTTGTGGAAAGGAGACACTGTATTGATCTCCTCCACAACATCAGAGGTAGAGGAGGAGGAGAGAGGAAGGAGGAGTATGGATGAATAACTAACTTGTGATAAAACATCAGAATCTAATGCTTTTACTCAACCCTGAATCGACTGTATCTCAAAAGGGTCAATTCACCCAAATTACAAAAGAAAAACAGATTTTCACTTAACTATAGTGGCATCTGGAGATTTTGAGATACAGTATCTGTCTCCCCAATACAATAAAGGTGAATGGAGATTTGTTTGTGGTGCTTACAGTATAAAAAAATGTAATCTAAAAAAAATGAACAGCAACATTTCATACCAGAAACAAGGTCCTGTTAATGTGGATCACACAAAGAACAGAACAGAAAGTAGGTCAGATGAAAACTGAATGCAATTCCATTCACGTGTCAATTTACGCTCATTACATGCATGCAGTCTTTTCAAAATAAACTTCTGTCTTCACAGAAAACAACTTGGTTAGGTTTGGGTAACAAAACTACTTAGTTAGGTTTAGGAGAATATCGTGGATTGGGTTAAAGTAACTCCGGAAGTGGCATTACTTTAGGACAGACGTTAAGTGACAAATAAATCAATGTTTGGGTTAAAATAATTCCGGAAGTGGCGTAAATTAAGTACCAAATAAGTTAAAATTGACTTCTGGTTTCACATGGGGTACAAACAGCGGTCTCATGGGCGAAAGTCTGGTGTTTTTTGACCCACCCATCCACCCCGACCTCCGACCTACACAGTGTTTGTCGCTCTTAATACTTCCTGGCTCACGATTTTGTGGATTACATACAAACTGATTTCGTGGGATATATACGAATTACAGTGCATTACTTCTTGTAGGTAAAGCTGCCAGCCTGACTGACCCTTTAACATTAACCTTTCCCTAAACTTTCACTGAATCATTTTACTAAAGCTCACATCCAAAGTAAACCACATGTATGCATGTAAAGTGTACGCATTCTATGTCTCGAAAGGATGGGTGGCATAACATGTCCGATGAGGAGCAGAGAGAGGGGGAGGTTTGATGGGGGAAGGGAGGGAGGTAGAATGGTCAGGATCTGTGTTTGCCATCTGACTCCAGACTAGATACAGCTAGTGGAATGGTAAGTGTGTGTATTTATGCATGTGTTTGCATTTGTGCACATGTGTAGGAGACGGAAGGGCAGGGTGAGGATACTGTTATTTTTCAGAGGACATGATGTCTCATTGCACATCACACACACACACGCACACGTAGAGTCAGACAAACGCACACACGCCGCGTGTCACTGCGCATTACTGTTGCTTTCTGTGGGCGCCGCGTCCAGACAATGACAAGCAGGCAGGAGCCACAGCATAATGAGAGAGAGCAGGGGCCTTCGCTTACACACACACACACACACACACACACACACACACACACGCACGCACACACACACACACACACGCATGCACACACTTCCACGCGCACACACACACGAACACAGAGGGCAGTCGGCTTCACTCCGTCCCCTAGCCTCTCAATTACCCAGCAGGCTTTTAGTGCCACTCCGCTCCACTACAGCAAATTACCCAGGGCCCTGTCTCACTTAGAGACCTGTGACTGCGTGTGTGTGTGTGTGTGAGTGTGTGAGTGTGGGTGCTTGACAGAGGTAGAGCAAAAAGCGAGACTGTGTGTGTGTGTGTGTCGTGCGTGCTAAAGCGAGTGGCTCTGAAACAGTGGCTGGAGCCCAGCAGAGGCATGTGAAAAGCTAATAAAAGTGTTTGAATGCAACTGCCATTAGGCTAATACCTCTCCACAACTATGACACACACACACACACACACACACACACACACACACGCACGCACGCACAGTATGAGAGAGGAGAGAAGAGGCGACAGGGTCAGCTGCGGTGCCCTCTCTTAGATCAAATGTAGCTCTCCGGCTGGCTGAGAGTGCTGGCTTTTATTGAATGAGATATTAAAGAGTTGTTAGCTCAAGAATACTGATACAAATGGCTACTGATGGCTATTTAATTGTATCGCAATTTGGTGCAACTTCAGAAAAATCGACACCCCCCCTCCTTGCCATGATGCACACATTTTTGGACCGTCTGTGTTTGGGTAATTTCACAACCGTGTCAAAAGCCTGCTGGTTTAAGTGTAACACGTCGAATTTTCTACTGGACAGAAAATAATGCATAGAGCGTTGATTTTTAAGGTTCTCACTGGCCAGAAAAAAACACCACATACCGTTCTACATCATCTTATTACTGGACATCACACATTTACTGACAACAATTACAAATTTGCAGTGAAGAAGAGGAGGAAGCAACGTCACATGAATGTCACACGATGAGAATATTTGCCAACTCAATAACTCCAACTCAGGAACCTCATTTGAGGTCATGTTGTCCGACAATGTAACACTTCTTCACACTCTGACTTCTTAATAAATGAAATAAACAAACCGGTATATCCAAAAACTTAAGAAACTAGAAATGCGGTTCATGTCAAAAACGCATCAAATACACAAGTAATTCAGATGACCAAAGAGGGAGGCCACCAATTAGTATGACTACAGAGTCTACAGCCATGCTAGAGTTGCTTTGAGCTACATGCTAACATTAGCGACATGCCAATGACACAATGACAATGCTAACATGCTGATATTCAGCATGTATAATGGTTACCATGATCATCATTTTAGCTTAGTGTGTTGCTAATTACGCTAACAATTGCTAATTAGCAGTAAACACAGCTGAGGAGGCTGATGGGAATGTTATTAGTTATTTTGATAAATTAAAATATTGGACGAGTCAGAAACGTTGTTAGGTCGAGCGGTCCAAGTGTCTTTTTTTTGGGAGGAGGGCAGCTTGTCACTTAAATTAGAATAGCTGGTCCACTTTAAAGGTCAGCCCACCTTTAGTTCAGGGATAACCCCCTTCACTTTAATCAGTATGTGACGAGCACGAAACGGGAACTGGGCTTGGGTCTTGAGGAGTTGTACAGTAGCATTTATTCGCCAACAAATAAACTGCACACACACGTTTACTGCTATAACTTTACTGCTACTGCTAACTTCAGGCTCACCGTCACACACACACACTCTCTCCCTCTCTCTCTCGACTGAACGCTCGCTAATATTAAGCACACGACCCACACATTGAGTTATTCCTTAAAGGAGTTTGCTATTTAGTTTAAAAAATCGTATAAATACATAATCCCCGGATGCTTAGGCACGGAGAGGAGTCAATTTAGGCCCATCGGGGCCGCCAGCTTGCAATGTACTGGAAAAGTTAAGGGATCACCCAAGTTACTACAATTCATCCTTAAGGGGACATGAATGTATGTACTAAATTTCATGGCAATCCAACTTATAGTTGCTGAGACATTTCAGTCTGGACCAAAGTGGTGGACAGACCGACATTGCTACTAAAAATGTTATGTTTGAACTTGATGTGGGTGTTCCAAACTAGATCAGGAGAACAGGATGGCAGCTACTGGGGACTCTCTCCTAACAACACTGGCATTGCACCATTTTCACTGTCTGAGGTGTCTAATCTCATCATAATACCTGGTAATGAATGCAGGCCTTCGGTAACTTGAACACACAGTACTTGCTTGCTCAACAGCAATCTCAAAAGCTACACGGTCTATTTTATTTCTGCCTAGAGGTTAAATTTTAATGGCCTAACACGTTATACTGTGTTATATTAGCATTGGTTCGCTTCAGTCACTGGCACGAGGCCAGCAGCCAAGTGTTGAACTACACCACTCAACCTTTTGTGAATTCATAAATTCATAAAACTAATTGTGCTAAGCAGAGAGTAGTAGTATTTATTTCTCCTTTTCCACACTGCCACATATCAATATCTTAGTTTCACTCTCTAAACAGTTGCTGCTGGTGTTGTAGGTGTCACTTTTACTTTCAAGAAGTTGGTCTAAACAGTTGTTACCATTGTTTGGCCTCTAATATTAGCTGCTGAGAGATATAAAAGAAATAACACACAAAGTCTCTGACACACGCAACACAATTTCACTTAAATTGACAACACGACATGAAATCAAATAACATTGCCAAGGAGACGATTTGTGCCAGAATAAGATAAAGATAAGTTCAATTGGTTAGAGTGAGTCAGACAGAGGAGGCAGTGTGTGTTTGTGTCTGTAAGCCGTTGTGAGTACACACACGTTTTTATTTTTTTTCGCCTTGTTAGCTGTGTTTGTGTCCAAATTCATGTGCACTCCACGAAAATGTTTGTGTGTGATAGCATGTACATGTATGTGTGCCTGTGCTGTACATGCCTTTACTGGGTGTGTGTGTATTAAGAGATGTATTAATTAAGCAGCAGCTCGGCCCTGGTGCTGGGGTGAGAGACACAGAGGGAGGCCAACAGAGAGACAGACTGGGAGAAAGAGAGAGAGAGAGGATCAAAGCAGGGGTCTGTGGCCAGGGGGCCCCCTCTGTGCTTAGATGAAATGCGGCGGCTGCAAGCTTTAAAGACTTCCTGCCATTAGCCTGGACCTTGTCCCCTCGCAGGCCTGGACCTCCTCCTGCTACTCCCCCCCAAAACAATGACAGAGAAAGAGAGAAAGAGCGAGAGTGAGAGAGAGAGATAGGGAGACAAAGTACAATGACCATAATGACAGTTATATAAGTGAAAAAGACCCGCAGACAAAGCACACTGCTATTACCACAAACACAGTACAGTTTATAAATAGATAACTGATTGAGAGCCCACACTAGGATACATTTCAAAAACATCTTTTTCTCTGCATTTTGGCCCTCAGCCCACACGATGCCAACATTTTTCACACCTGAAAATATAGCTTTCTGAAATCTGAAACACGGACATTGCAACGTTTTCCCAAAGCTCAATTTTCCAGATGATGGATGACATAAGCCGAGTAGAGCTAAAAAGATAAGTCGATTGGCTGATTTGTCGATCAACAGAAAAATAATCCGCAACAATTTTGATCATCAATGAATTGTTGAAGTCATTTCTTAAAAAAGTGTACTGGTTCCAGCCTCTTAGGGCGCGTTCGGTTGAGCCGAACCCTAGAGCGTTTACCTCCTTTGTTTGGGTTGGTGTGAACACCGGACCTCGAACTCTGGTGCGAAACCAAACAACCGCTCTCTGGTCCGCCTGGAAGGGGTGGTCTCGGGCCGCTGTTAAGTGAACTCTGGTGCGGTTAATTTCTGGTGTGAACACCATTCGACCTAGGAAGTGTACCATTTATGTGTCAGTTTGCTTTTCCTGTTTTGGTGATAGGTGAACTAGTAGCCTATTTGCACGTTTGCTGCCACTAAATATGATGAATTTACTGTTTATCAGACCACAAATGAGACAGTAATTATCTAGCTAGCGCACCCCACATTCTCTCCGCCTCACTTCTCATCGCCAAATATATAATATAGATATAATATAGAGTTGTTTTGCCGACGTTTTATCACATTTTTATAGCAGATCAATAACCAGTTTGCTGCTAATTTGGTAACAGATACTTTGTCTCCAAGTGTTAATACTATATATTTAACTTTTGTTGCCTCTAACCTGTGTGCTGAAAGTTATTCTGTCATTAAACTGTGATTTGATCAACGTCTCAGTGCAGGAATATTTTCAGCCTGGTTAAAAGGTGGTATTCCTAAGCCATGAACAAATCGCTATATTATGCTTCATCACATCATCACTTCATCACTTTGTCTTGTTAGACATTTGTGTAATATTGTCATAATTAGCAAATGAATTCTTGAGTAATGGCCAAAAACGTGTTTTGTGAGGTCACAGTGACCTTGGCCAGTTCATCCTTGAGTCCAAGCGGACATTTGTGCCAAATCTGAAGAAATTCCCTCAAGGCGTTCCAGAGATATCACAAGAATGGGACAGACGTGAGGTCAAGCGACCTTGACCTTTGACCACCAAAATCCAATCAGTTCATCCTTGCATCTAGGTGGACGTTTGTGCCAAATTTGAAGAAATTCCCTCTCGGCATTCCAGACATATCATGTTCTCGAGAATAGACTGGACGTAGGGACGGACGCAAGGACGTAGACAACCCGAAAACATGATGCCTCCGGCCACAGCTGTCATGGTCGCGGAGGCATAAAAATAAGTGATTGAGAACAACTAAATTGTGAGTTCAAAAAGTAGACCAAAAAGTTTGATCAAAAAGTAGAGTAGCTGGGATGTGTCTGTCCAACTCTTCACCGGCAAACCGACAGGTTGTGATGCACAGTTTTGTTTGCTGACAAAAGAGGACAAAGAAGAAAAGATTTAGATTTATTCCATATTTTTTTTTGTCTCTTTGTTGCTGATGATCTTTACGAAAATGTCCTGAAAACATCAATTTTCACACATAAACTATGTTTTCAGATTTAGCCAGCTTAGTGTGGACGTGATCTGTAAAGACATAAATAATGGAAGTATATTTTCACATACTTATTTATTCGCATTTGCATTTTCGCATAACCTGAACACTCATTCATGCTTGAGTGTGTGTGTGTGTATTTTTTTGTGGAAGTCTGGTCCCCTTAGAGCAAGCACCTCCACCTGGGCTGCATTAGGGAGAGGAAGTGTCTTTACTGTCCTTTTGCCAGGGCACACACACACAAATACATGAACACACACACCTGACAGAGCCAGGGGCGCGATCTGACCATCTCTCTGGGCGGCGGCAAGCAGAGGAAGCTCACCAAGGGCTAACGAGGGAGGATCAAAGAGCGCATTACCATGCCTCCCCTCTTCCTCTCTCTCTCTCCGTCTCCATTCCTCTCTCCGCCGTTCACAAGCAATAAGAGGCCCGCCGGCCGCCTGTCCTTGTGCTTGTTAGGCGGTGACAATAGGACGTGCCCTGAGCCAAAGGAAATGAATTATTTACCCCGCTCCCTCTTGTACTCTTGAAGAAGGGAGAGAAAAAAAAAATCCCTTTTCTTGTATTACCATTGAACTCATAGCCCTTGTATTACTCGCACGCCTTGTTCTGCGGCCTTAGATGTTAAACGCTCGGAATAATTCTGTTCCCCGCTGTCGGCGGAGATATCCGTCCCCGGCTCGCCTGCGCACACACAGAACAGAAAAAGGACGCATTACTTGAAGAGATATGTACATGTATTTTGTATAGACAAGGATACTTCGATGCACACACGCTCAATCTTTACACAGCTTTTCAGGGTGAACACACGAAGGGCAAGAGAGGGCGCCGGGACATGGCGAGGGCGATGCAGTGGAGGTTGGAGGGTAGGTGTTGTGGGTTGTGTGTGTGTGTGTGGGTGGGAGGCTGCTCCTGACAAGCATACGTCTGCTAATTAATCTGATTATAAAGAGACAATTAAATTCACGACGAGACTTCATATCCCATGACCCCCGGCAGCGTGGCGAGACCGTCACAAGCTAACGCTGCCCTCGCCCAAGAGCTGACAAGAGTTGACATTGGCTGACACGAGTGCACCCGTACAATGTGTGTGTGTGTGTGTGTACTTTCTGCGCAGTACAATATGCCCTTGGTGAAGTGGCTTCCGTAATTATTTCACTTATATTCCCACACGTCCTCTCTTTCTCTCTCCACCTCTCTCCCTTCCCCAATCACACTTTTTCCTCATCGTAATTCTTCATCACACCCCTCTTCTTCTTCTTCTTCGCCTCTCCTTTCTCATCCGTCCGCCCCTCCTTATTTTCTGTCTCAGCTTATCTGTCTTCCTCCCCTGTCCTCCGTCCTGGCCCTTCCTCTGTTCTTAGGAGCCGTAATGACTGTCTTTGAAACAAGGGGGAGTAATGGTCACCTTGATAATGATGATGGTCGTGTTGCGGACGAGAGGCGGGGGCGGAGCGTAGCCTGTCAGCGCCGGCTCACCTCGCTTGCTCTCCTGTCCCGACGTCAGAGCCGGAGCGGAAACTAGCGAGCAGTAATACTGGAGATTGTTCTTTTTTTCTTTTCTTTCTTTCTCCGTTCTCCTCGTTAGATCAATACTCAGAGACCTGGGGCCGACACAATGTGCTGCGGGCTACACTGGGGCCTGTGCGGGCCCCAGACAATCCATCTCTATGCACTTCTACTGGTGGGGGGGGGGTTAGGGACATGAAAGCGCCTTCATTAGCTGCGCCAAAAGACTCATATATTTCTCACAGGGCATAAAAGGCCATTGTAAAAACGCCCTCTGTTCCCTTTCAAACATAAAACGTGTCAGACGGGCACAAAAGGATTCCAGTCGTCACAGAGAGCGAGGATCATTACCGAACGAGTCGGCAGAGCGGGCCGTGCAAGGCGAGCGCAGGCAGCGCCGGCAATGAGAGGAAATCATGATTACAGGAATACAGAGAGGGGGAATGGGGTAAGAGTTTTGACGAGTAGCCTAAAAGAGGAGATGCAAAACAGAAGGAGGATGAATGGCCTTGAGGAGAGGATATACATCCACATGGCGGAACATTTCCAGGTAGTCCTTTATGCTTCAGGCAGCTCTGTGTCTTTCTCTCTCTGACTTCCTGTGTATACAAACCTTGAGTTAGGGGAGCATCTGCTCTAAAAGCTCCTTTCTGGAGTCCTTGGATGGATAATGACTGCACCGCTGGTCTATTATCAAGCACACAGGCCTTGCATGCCGTTGTTCCAGCCTCTCCCAAACAGAGCTTTCACAATAGAGCCAGCTTTCTGGATTTCAATGGTCCCTTACCCCCCCAACCCCTTCCTTTCTCAGCACCCAACTGCAGGGAAACTGACCCCACGCATGACAGGCGAAGGAACTCAATTACTGGTAGGGTGCCACGGTCAAAGCAGTCTCAGTTCCGCGATGCCCAAACTGGCATAGTTGAGGTAGCAAATCACGGCGCTTGTAGGGAGGGTTGTCCCTCGTGAAGTATAACTGGAATTCGGTGGTTCCGCGGAGACAAAAGACAAGAAATATTAAGCTTTGGATATGAGTGCTGCTGAGACCCCTGACAAAAGAGGCTGATTGAGATTGACCTCTGCTATATGGCGTACAGCAGACAATGTTGTATCCGTTACGAAAGCTTCCTTTATGCGATGAATCCCGGACAGCAATGACCTCCCGATCTGCGCCATTATCCCACCCAGAATTCTTTTCAGCTTTTAGCGTAAAAGAGTTCGCAGCCATGGCCAAAATCAACAATATTTTATGAGAAAAAAAAAAATCCTGGAACATAGAAAATAAAATAGAAGAGGTGGAATGAAAAGGCTAGAAAGAAGCAGATATTTATCTGTATAAAACTATTGCATTCTGATTTCCCTTAGCATTGGATCCAAGTCGTGTTGTTCTTATTCTTTATTTTTTTGTAAAAACAAAAACTGCTTTCATCGGCACCTTGTGGTTTGGAGAGGGTTCTCATGGATCCAAATGAGAACTGAATTAAAAGACGCAGATGTTCCGTATTTGATTGTTTCAAGGTAGTGGTCTTGTATCAAAACTGTAGATTCATTTGTTCCTGACTGTCAGGTCAAATGTGTGACTTCTGAATACAAAATTCAGAGTGTTCCTTTTTCCCCTTATTGTTTTTTGGTGTAAGACATTTTAGGAAAATGGTTAAACTGTGCTTTTTGAATAAAAGTAGCACTGATTATCTGTTGCTCCTGTGCTTCACTTCAGATATTTGCAACTGTGACGCCACTTCTTTGGATTGACCTATTTAGAAATTAGTGTGCTGATAAGACAACAAAAAACAACACATTGAGAAGGAGGGGAAGGGGAAGGAAAGGGGGAAGAGGGGGGGAGGTCATGTAATGAAAAAAGTTCCCATATTTGTAACGGAGCGGATCAACTTGTCTGCGCGGCTTAAAGGACTCATTACATTATTAAGCCACAGTGCGGTGATTTGTTTTCAAGTACAACAAGGCTCTTGCAGTGCTCAACATTAACCACCCGTGTTGAGCTGTGTGTGTGTATGTGTATGTGGGGAAGGAGGAGAAGGAAGAGGAGGAGGAGGAGGAGGAGGACGAGGAGGAGGCTGGAAAGGACACCAACTATCTCAGCAGACGTGTTCAAGATGGAAAGCCACTGGTGACCTGCGTAGGGAAGGACCGGAGTATTAGTCCAACAGCAAAGATTACATGGTACTTAGAGGAGGTCAGGCTCCAGAGAGAGTACAGGGGAAGGAAACAGGAGGGAGGGAGGGAGGGAGGGGGTGTACAGCATGAGAGGAAGTAAATACAAGAAGATAGTGGAACTGCTTCAGTGTGTCTTAGCAGCTTTTCTATTACTGGGGCTCTGTGTGTGTGTGTGTGTGTGTGTGTGTGTGTGTGTGTGTGTGTGAGAGCATACAGTAGTTCTGCTTGTTATCGTGACAGGTCATGTTTGGATAACGGCAGTCTCTGTCTCGTGTTTTTTTTTTACAATCTGAAAATGACATGTAATGCCGACAAAGGTTAAACACTTTGACTCAACAACTTTCCCTCGTACATCTTGTGGGATTTCATTAGTGATTTACCGCCACCGACATTATTGATTCTGCGCGCCGTCCGTGGCAATAAAACGGGGTTTGAAGTTACAAGTTCTGGACTAAATTAAAGTGATTTGTGGATCGGAGGAGTCAAACATCTGGTCTACAAAGAGAACGGTTCTTTGCTAAGGTGTAATAATTAGGGCTGATTCAAATATTTAATCGTGATTAATCGCAAATTGATTGTACAGTTTCTTTCTGTTCAAAATGTACCTTAAAAAGAGATTTGTCAGGTATTTAATACTCTAATCAACATGGGAGTGGACAAATATGATTGCTTTATGGAAATGTATGTATATGTTTATTACTTGAAATCGATGAACAACACAAAACAATGACAGATATTGTCCATAAACCCTCACAGGTACTGCATTTAGCATAAAAAATATGCTCAAATCATAACATGGCAAACTGCAGCCCAACAGGCAACAACAGCTGTTAGTGTGTCAGTGTGTTGACTTGACTATGACTTGCCCCAAACTGCATGTGATGATCATAAAGTGGGCATGTCTGCAAAGGGGAGACTTGTGGGTACCCATAGAACCCATTTTTATGAGGTCAGAGGTCAACGGACCCCTTTGAAAGTGTCATTGACAGTTTTTCCTCGCCAAAATTTAGTGCAGGTTTGGAGCGTTATTTAGCCTCCTTCCCAACAAGCTAGTATGACATAGTTGGTACCAATGGATTCCTTAACTTTCAGAGTCCAAGTAATAATCAATAATTTATTAAGATAACTCGTAGACTTCAGGCAACAGTTTATCCACGTCTGAATGAAGACATTCAAATTCATGTTCGAACAAAGAAATCCTTTGATGACACTTGAAATTTTTCGGACTATTGGTGTTTCGGAATAACAACGGGCCGTCCCCCTTCATTTTTTGGTTTGTTTTTTTGGTTTGTGAATTTGGGGGCAGTACTTTTTGAATGACACTCATTATCTCCCACCTGTTGTTCAAAGGTAAGACTCTTTTGTTTCATGCACAAGCCATGTAACCAATAAAGGCTTTTTTAAATCAAAACCTCACATATACCTCACATATACAGCACTGCAGCCTGTTAGCAACCTTCTGCATGAGACACACATCATTTCGGAGCTACTAAAAACCTTAACAGAAAGGAGTAAGAGTGGACATAAAATAAAACCCATCAGGTAGGGAGCAGCAGGTGTTCCTGCATTATCAAGCCTTTCACAAAATACGTAAAGCAACCCGATTTATGTAATGGGTGCAGTTTAAAAAAAGCCCTTTGGAACTGTTAGATGGTTGGTCATCCAGCGGTACTATTCTCAGTTTTTTTTGTTGTTGTTGTTATTAATGTCTTTATATCTAACTTTTTTTATTGTTATTCCATCAATAGGGATTGTGTGCAGCACAGTTACAAGGACATGTGATGGAAAGACACGCCGCATCACGTGTCCCGCAGCCTTGACCAAGAAAAATTGCATTCCAACCATTTAAAAATGCCCCTCAGCTTTTTTTATTATGTTGCACTTATGTGCGGTCATGTGCCTCTTTACATCACTTGAATGCACACATTGTGAAGACCTCATAGCATGAAATTCACATGTTAATCTGTTGTGCTGGGCGACATTAGTTCTGACATTTGTTCAAGTTAATCTGATAATGCCCCAACAAGCATTATATTAAGTTCACTTCAATCTTAAATACACTGTTAGGGTGCTTAAGCACATTAAGGGCAGCTTGACCGATGTGACTGTGACTGCAGTTTTATGTAAAGTGAGTCCAAGTGTATCTGAGTACTATGTTCAAAGTGCAGAGAGGCGCAGCTGATGGAGATAACTTATCTGTGCCGGTCGGCAAGGGAACGCTTCTGTCACTTGGCTGGAGCATACGATTGCAGGTGTATGCAGATTCTATCGGCGGCCGGGTGAGCGGCGAGTACGCGAGGCTTATCAGGAGTTTGCAGGAGCCGGCTCTCCTACAGTGGGATCCGCAAACACCTGTTGAAAAGGAGCGCGGGAGCGGCTGAACTCGACACGATAACGGCAAACGCACCGGTCGCGCCGAAGAGCGGGATGTTCGGAGAGATGTTGATCACAAACAAATGGGCGTAAAAAAAAAAAAAGGGATGGCAGAAGTTGTCATCTGATGTTCCTTTGCTCCGAGGAAACACACACAGGAGCCTCGATGATTTTTTTGATGTACCATATGTGCTTCCTTTTTTATGTCTATTGTTTTAAACGGGGGGTGAAATGTTGAAAACCTGGCCATGCTGAATCTTTGTGAAGATTAGCGAGCGGAAAGCACATGTGCTCTGAGGGAGGTTCACCGCGATAATTACCAAGCGCTCCCGGTTGCATCTGCCTCATGCTAACTGGTGGCAGGCCAACCGACAACATGCACTGAAAACAACAGTCCCTCTCTGCTGGCACTGCTGCCGCTCGCTCGCTGCTTCTTCTTTTCTTTTTTCTTCTTTTTTAAAGCTCTCTCTGCCTTTTTCTCTCCCTCTCTCTGGCCCCATCTGTCTCTCCTCCTCCTTCATCTCTTCGTCTTCTGCATCTTTATCACATTTCCTTTTTTTTTTTCTCCTTCCCTTTTTACTCCTGAGCTTTCTCTCCCCTCCTACTCTCGTTCCCACTCTCCTCCTCTCTCCGTTCTCTCGCTCATCTCTCTGCACCCGGAGGCCATGTGGTCCAGGCGAGGTAGCAGGGTGACAGAAGCCGGACCCTTTGGTGTCGCGAGTTCCTTATCTCGCTTACGAGGTGCTGCCGTGCATGCGCGCCGAGTGTTTGTGCGAGTGTGTGTGTGTGTGTGTGTGTGTGTGTGTGTGTGTGTGTGTGTGTGCGGGGCGCTGTTCTCGAGGGCAAAGTGAGGTGTGAGAGGATGATGCACTTGATACACTGTGAGGAGAGGAGGAAGAAGTGAGGGAGAGGAGTGGAGGGAGAGACTTCCAGAGGGAGGTAGGGAGGGAGGGAGGAAGGGAGGTGGAGGCCAGGACTGAGCTGCTTGCGCTGAGTACGCCTCCTACTGGACCTTAGTTTAGTCATCAGAAAGCCATGCGCTTCACGCTGTAAGAAAATAATTACATGCATTCAACACATCGATTCTCCCCTTTTTCCTATCATCTTCACGACATTATGATATCTGTGTTTTAAGAAAAGTATTTAAATGGTCGAAACTTTAATTCCAGATTAAATAATACTCCCTGTTTTGGCAGATTGTTTTCTCATTAATAAGAAAACAGGATTTTGAAATGACTTGTTGAAACATTTTACATTATAATTCCAAGTGTTAGTAACCATAATCCTGGTTTTCATAAAAGCTACTCCTGATACATAGTTGCATCTAATCTAGTGAAGGAGATTAAAACTTTGAATGGTGGCTACTATCATTACAAATCTCTTCAAATCTAAGCTTTTTTTCTCGCTAGATGTTTCTTTACTTTTACGTAATCAAATCAGCTTAAAGTGTCCTATTTTTTAAACATTCTTATCATGAAGTTTCTGCTTTTGTGATATTTTGATGTACAACAGATGGGAGAGGGAACTCTAGATCCATCAGTGTTGCCGAGGGGAGCCTTGAGCAAGACTCTTAACCTTCAAGTGCCCCACGGGTGTCAAAGAAGTTGGCGAAGAAGTTTAAGGACCTTGACACACCAGGCCGTCGGCCGGCCGTCGGACAATTTCGGGGCCGTCAGTGAGCGTCTGTCGCCCTAGTGTTTGCGGTGTGTCCCGGAACCGTTGGCTCTAGTCTAGTGTCGGAGGTTTATTGGTCGATTGAACGCTTTGAATCGCCGGCGGAGCCCGTCGGTGACAGAAATCACTCTGATTGGCGGCTCAGTTTAAGCGAATCAGTGCATGAGAAGACAAACCGAAGTGAGGAAAGCAAGCAAACGAATAAAGTCAAGATCTCATTGTTCATCTTCATCTCATCTGATCATTCCAGTACACGGATATTTTTACGACATGGCCTGGAATGAAAGTGGTGTGAAAGTGGTCGGCAAACGCCGCTTTGTTTCATGCACGAATCATAACAACGGTTTGTATATCCATCGTCCTCGGTCTTCCGGTTTCCCTTTTTGAATGACGAATACAGACTACCGCTACCTGCTGGTGTGGAGAGTTATTTCCTCTCACGTAGGCGCAGAACGTATGTGGTAGTTGGCCATCGGCTGTAGTCTTTGCAACTTTCTGGCCAAAACACAGGCGACTTGAGCCACAACAGTCAACCTTCGTCACCACTAGTTCTTTGATGTCGGGCCTTAAAAGTGTCAGTATGCTTCATCCGAAGTGCTAGTTGGATGGTCAAACAGCATCTACCCCCCACACCTTTCTGATGTCGGAAGTGGGTGTCTGAAAAAGGACAACGCTGACACACAGTGATCTGGAGAAAAGCTGCATTGTACATGACCACAAGGAGAGACGTTGGCAAATCTGTGTTGTTTTGGAGTATCAATGTCGATGATGAACTCCTCCAAGATGATGGGAAAATGCTAGTGTACACTTTCCAACGGCATTTCAAATCTTCCCTCATTAGCGTGGACATGACCTTCGAGCGCGAAGCGGCGTTTTATGGATGAAGAGAGATGAAGAGCCTCCCTGGGTAAACACACGGAAGTTGAGAGGCAGAGGTCCTCGACTGCTTGTGCCTCTCTGCAGCCTGTAGCCGACAGACAGAGCAGAATGGCTTGACTTTTGGATCGCGGCCCTTTTTGTGTGTGGCACAGACGCCGAGCAGACATTGCACAGCCGTTGCGTGGACGTGGAGGCCTCGGGTCGCCGCTACGCTGTTATTAAAAACAGTGTGATAGCATGTGGGCTGTTCCCTCTCCTCTCCCTGTTTTCTTCTCTCTCGGTTCTCTTCCTCGAGCACAATCAATCGCTCCTCTCTTGCCCTCTTTTCAGTAATAGAACGACCGCCGTCCTCCTGTGTTTACCAGTGAGGCATTTTTTACCAGAGCAGTCTCAGAGGCCCACAGCCTCACTGTTTATCTCATCTACTTCTCCTATCATCTTTCCCTCACCTTTTCTTGCCATTTTTCCATTCCTAGACTTCCCTCTATACTCTTCTCGGTGTGTTCAAAATCACTGCCTTGTTGTGAGTCTTCTCCAGCTGACTGGAGCACCCACCCACCCACCCACCCCCAATTGGGAGACAAGTGTTTTTCAAAGACGCTCTCTTGGAGGTCCTTGAAGAAGATGGCGACAATTCTCTGAGTTTTCAAGTAAACCGTGGGCAAAAAAAATAAAAAAAACACATCCCATCATTCAGTGCTACTAAGTGAAATGGCAAGCATTTGGAACCAAAGGGCTTTTTTTCTATATCAGTCTGTCTGTCTGCTCTTTGAAGTGAAAGGTTTTTAAAAAATCGTCGCTGTTTTGGACCTTTTGAAAATGTCACAGTGAATTTTTATGCAGGTTACACTCTTCATCCAGTGTTGAGAATGCACATATACACACAATATAGAAATATATATATACTGTAAATTGTTTTTAACTGGAATATCATGTTGATTTGCTGATATGTGCTACAATAAAGCGTTGGCTGAGGTCTTGACTGACTCGCACGTAGGAACCAACCATCGCCTATCTGCAGAAGAGATATGATGGCTTACTCTAACAGAGGCAAAGATCCTCATTTCCCTCTCATTTCCTTCTCATTTCCCCGTTCACTTTCCCCTGAGAGCGCTGTAAAATGGGTTCTATTACAATACCCATCACAAGCCCCCTTTTTAAAAAGTGGATACAGATGCACACACACAGGTATTCAGGAGCCAAAAAACATTCACATTACAAAGACTTGGCAGAAATGCGTGCGCTCAGGTGTGAAGACTCATATGCATAGGCAAATTGCATGCAAAAAGTCGGTCCCAAAGATCTTTAGACCAAACAAAGTCACAAACACACACACACACACACACACACACACACACACACACACACACACACACACACACACACACACACACACACACACACACACACACACACACAGTAACCGAGTGGAGCGGTCAAGGATAGGTCAGTGGCTCAGAACAGTAAGTATATCAGTCAGTCAGTTTAGGCCTGACTGTCAGTTACCCATTGAGTTAGCTGGTCAGTCAGGCCCAATAGTAAAACATGACTGTAGGGTCTGTAATATCAACAACAGATTTCTGAATGGTTTTCTGTACTCATTACCATCTTTGTTACCGGAGGGTAAAAAAAATCCAAATTTAGGTCAACAGGATGGAGTCGAGGTCAACGTTCTTTTCTGCCGATTGAGTAGGTCGGTCAGGTAGCCATCAGACTTACACCAAGCTACCTGACGCCTCAGTATGCTTCAAACAAAGAGCTTATCAGATCATCTAACAGAATCTGGAATTCCCTGGAAAAGAGGGGAGGGCTGCATCCATCTTGGAAACTTTCCAAAACCGACAATCTGACGATCTCTGCAACTTTACACCAGCGGCTAGCCGCGTGTGTGCAGAGGTGTGAAAGTAAGCCAGGTTTGTTCTCTCTTTCTCCATTATTGACTTAACTACTTGTCACTTTTCTTGTGTGCAAACGTGTGCAACACCATGAATACTTTTGAGAGGAAACTGTGTGAAAGTGTGGTGATTGGGAACAGGTGTAGACACTTTCGGTCGGAGAAGTCGGACAACCACGTCTAGGGGCAAAAAGTGCATATTGAAGCATCGTGTAGCCGGTCAGTCATCAAGTCAATGGGTCAGTTTCATTCTCATCTACTCAGTCCCCTCGGTTTGGCGTTTGGCGGGGAGTCAGGTAGTCAAGCACTCAGTCAGCCAATCAGCTAGTCAATCAGTCAGAAACAGGAAGGCAGACAGGCAGGCATTATTCCTGGCTGCGGTCTTGAGCTGATTCCCCCCGGCCCGGCCCGCTCGGCTCCAGAGACGGCCGAAAGAGGTGGAGCCAGGAGGCCTATCAAAGGTCCATCCACAACGGACCTCATTACGGCTTCAAGAGGCGCAGTCACACCCCGCTCCAGCCATCCCACCACCCGTCCCCGGAAACCACTTCTGCTATCCTCCTCCTCCGTCTCTCTCTTGTTCTGTTTTCTGATGCTCGTTCATCCTCGCTCACCCTCGCCCATTCTCTCTCTCCGTTTCCCTCTCTCTCATCTGTCTTTCCTAGAAGGGGCACGTCAGATGTAAACAAAGCCCAACGCCAGCCACTAATTAAATAGATGAGCGGTATTAACATAACCTGAAAGCCCCAGCCAATTGTACCCCCCCCCTCCACTTCCCTTTAATATCCCTCCTCCTCATCCCTCCATCCATTTTTTGAATTTTTTTTTCCTTGTTGTTGTGATCCGAGCAGTGAGCGCCAATTGTGGGCAGTGTAATTACCATTAGGACAGAAAGCCTAGCATGTCTTTGATATGGTAATGATGCTTCATGTACACCCTGTACACCCTCCAACCCCCATTCCTAACCAGCACACACACACACCCGTTCCATCACCTCCCTCTCCTGTAACCCCCCCCCCTGACACACACACACACACTTCCAAATAATCTCACCCATGAATATCAAGTAGGGCAACTCGTCAACACCTGATAGTGACGGCTGCAGTTTTGCATGAGCTGCTCAAGGGGTGACGGGAGGGGTGAGAGAGCAAGAGCGATAGAAGGGGGGGAAAGAAAGAGCGGATGGGCGACGGATAAAGCGACGGAGGGCAGGGTTGGGGGCAGGGGTGTGGTACGAACATAAGTGCCAAAATTACACAGACAGACAGAGAGGGGGAGGGAGTGATAAGAGGAGAGGAAAGTGAAAAGATGACTAAATTGTGACTAAAGAGGAGAGGAGGTGGAAGGGCAGGAGAGTAGGCTTGTCAAGGGAGTGTAACCTCAGTTATCGTCGCATGCTAGCTGCATGACCGTCGGCTCCTGCTTTAATTATTAATTGCACTTGTCAGGCGTCATTAAGTCCTCTTTAGCATCTCAGTGTTGGTCTGATCGGACAAGAACACCCCCCTGCTGCTAGCATTGTTCTAGTGACATTTTCTTCTTCACCCTTTCTCTTCATCTCCTCGTAACCCTTCCTGCCTCGGTCACAAAGACCCCCATGTCTCCTTCCTCCCAACACCCCCCACCTCTTTCTCTATCTCTTTCTACTTGCATCCGCCCTCTCCTCTGACTCCTGCTCCCTTTCTCTCCATCATCTCTCATCCTCGGTGTCCAGGCTCTGGCCTCCAGCCCGAGGATGGAACGGGAACAAACCCGACTGCCCAGCTCCCTGCTGCCTGCCTCTCATCCCGACTACACACACCATCCCTCCGATGCCTCCGTCGGTCCAAATCCCGCAGCCTTTCCCCCCTCAACACCACGTGGCCCTGGCCAGCCCCACAAAATAACCATGGACCTGGATCCCATGAACAAGAGAGTGTGACAAGTCTCATGGGGCACACAATGCACAATGTCAGCTGCACACAGTGTCCTGTACATTCAGCGTCTCGCCTTTGTGGTGGTAAAAAAGCCGATGCCATTGGCTCTGCAACGTGAAGCTCATGCCAGCTGAAGGAAAAATTGGATTCAACACATAAAAAATCACCCAATTAAACTTCAAAACAGATACAGTATAAACAGCATGTAATAACATGTGAACTTGAGCTGTACACTAAAAAAAAACAGCCAAATTGTTCATTAGAGAATGGATATACATGTACGGTGCACTTATACTGCAGGTACTGTATGCTGGCAGTGGCCTCAGGCACTGTGTGCCACATGTGGTTCAAATGCTGGCAAAAGGTGGCATCGTCAGTGTCCATACATTGTGTGCAATTTGGACACAGTTTTGTGAATATGTGAAATATGCTTTGGAGGAAGCACAATTACTGCCTGTAGGAATGTGGTCGGGTAGACGGTGGGCCGACAAGGTGCAGCACTTTGTCACCATATTCCAGAGTTCACATGTTGCATCCTGTAAGTAATTAAGTTTAGGCTACTAAAACACTTTGGTTGAAGTTAAAGAGTACATCGACCCACTCCTGAAACATTGTCGGACTCACAATGCACATTTTTTTGATAAAAATCGATGCAGCAGAACCAAAGATGTTGTCTTTTTTTTCCTTGCATTCTTCTTCCTTGTCAATATACTATAAAACAGCTAATATACAACTTTTCCTAATGTACATTAGAACTCCCCAAGGTGTTCCCCTTTCAAAAAGGTTGTTGTTTTGTTGAAATATCAAAAATTAAGGCTGTCATTCAATTAAAATATTTAATTGCGATTTATCACTATAGTCTATAGTTAACCGCAATTAATCGCAAATTAATCATACATTTTTTATCTGTTCAAAATGTAAGTGATTTTATATTTTGTTTTATATAATTTGAGGTCAAAGTGAGGCAATAAATATTAAATAAAAACAAAACTATGTAAGTCAGCAAAGGTCTTTAACAGGGAGTCAGTTCTACTCTGTATTGACTTTAAGATAAAACAAAATTTTAATATTCATAACAACATTTCTATAACGCTATGGTGCATTAACAGAGTTGGCGGAGGTGAGAGAGGCTGAAGGTAGGCAGACCTCGCTGCTCACCGTCTCCGTCGTCCCGCCGGCTCCCCAGTGGGCCTCGGAGAGCAGAGGGAGCCCCGGCCCGATCAGAGGGGAGCCCAGATGGACTGACACGCACGCACACAAACACACACGTACACACACATGCATACACACATGCATACACACACTCACTCAGTCACTCACATGTC
Source organism: Sebastiscus tertius (assembly GCA_916701665.1). NCBI lineage: Eukaryota > Metazoa > Chordata > Actinopteri > Perciformes > Sebastidae > Sebastiscus > Sebastiscus tertius. Next base: position 95,302 of record CAKAOH010026626.1, on the reverse strand, counting down.
ATATGTTATCCCATCTGCACTGTCACCAAGCTGCCTGTAACCCCAGGGCCTTGTGGGGGATACACACACACATACACACGCGCAAACACAGTCAAACAGTCACACACAAAGGTTACAGAAACGTGTGATTGTGTGCGCACACGTACACACACAGCGGAGGTGTTCCCTGTGTGTAATTGGAGGTGAAGATAACTGCAGCCTCTCTTGTTCGCTTGAGTGGGCACCCGCGTTGTAGCAGCCATGCACACGCGCACACACACACACACACACACACACACACACACACACACACACACACACACACACACACACACACACACACACACTCCTCAAATATGAGTCTTTTCACATGAGTGACAAAGACTGTCAGTAAACAGTGTGGTAAGATCTACCATGTGTATTTTGTCCTATGGAAGACACTTTTTTTATGCTTCGTGTGGACGGTGCACACACGCCTCTGTCTGCGCTCAGCGTCTCCTCTCCTCATCCCTTTGTGTGTGCAAGTGTAGACGTATCTCAAAGTCACGTTTGCAGGCCCTCTCCCGCTAAACGGAGGCGTTTTGAGGCAGATGTCTCCGGGCATTACACACCCGCCTGCAAGCCTGTGTGTAGTGCAGCCTCTGTAAGCTTCTGCTCAGCCCTTTCGGCCCGAACCACCCGTGGGTTGCCACGTTCCACCAAAAGCAACAGCGACAAGGGCTGTGACTTGACGTGTCTCCATGACATTACTCAGGAAGGACTCAGCCAGACATTTCTCCGTTCCCGGGTGAGATGGACGACATAGCGCTGATACGTGTCTTTCTGTTTAACTAAAGGATTCAGTTATTCTACAGTATTGTTGTTTGTATAGTTATTGAATAAAAAAACATTTTCCAAAAGGTTTGGTGTGATATATGCATGTTTGTAATCCTGAGAGGTTTAAAAGAAATCTAGAATTGCCTCCTCGTGGTTGTATGCCTCCGCCAACCAGTCAAGTTGCAGTTTATCCTATTAGACATTGACAGTGTGAAATTGACATAATTAGTATATGAATTCTTAAGTTATGGCCAAAAACGTGTTTTGTGAGGTCACGGTGACCTTGACCTTTGACCACCAAATTCTAATTGTTCATTGTCCAAGTGGACATTTGTGCCAAATTTGAAGAGATTCCCTCAAGGCATTCCTGAAATATTATATTCACGAGAAAGGTACGTACGGACGGACGTACTGTATTGAAGAAGACTTGAAACTAGTGATTGAGACCATAAACTCATGTTTACAATGTTTACTGAGGTAATAAATCAAGTGAGAAGTAGGCTCATTTTCTCATAGACTTCTATACAATCAGACTTCTTTTAGCAACCAGAGGAGTCGCCCCCTGCTGGCTAGTAGAAATAATGCAAGTTTAAGGCACTTCAACAATGGCTTCACTTTTCAGACCCGGAGGTTGCCCACTGGTTTTGCTTCAAAACACGCTTTTTCAATTAACAAAAAAAGCCAAGTCTCAACTGTTAAATCTTGTCTCAATACAAGTGGCTTTCCTAAATAAAATACAATCTAAAATTGGCAAAATACAAAAGATCTGACCAGGGTTCTTGATAGTTTTAGATTTTTGGTGCTACTGTCAGTCGGTACCAAAGGTGTCCTGAGGTTTCGATACCCAGCCCTAGCGATGTTGCCATGTTTCCACATCTCAGCAATTCACTTGGTGAGTAAAGTGTTATGATTACTGAAAGGAATGATGGTCAAAACCATGAAAATAAAGCCTGTGTTGTAAAAAAAAAAAAAAAAGGAGTCACGCGTTAGCAATTGAAACATAACTCAAATGAAATGGTACACAGACGATCAAACTGGATATGAAAATTAATCTCTATTGTCTGCTCACACACACACTGAACTCCGACCTGCTTATTTATCCTCAGTCACATAAGAGAATGAGCTAAAGGGCCTAAATGTAAAAATTTACATGCCTGAAACAACAGATGCACTCACACACACGCAGGCCTTTGTCTAACAGAATGAGACCAGTAATCTTTCCTCCACTTATCTTGGACGTGTCAGCTAAATGGGAAGTGAAAAGTCAAATATGAGATGTCACATTTAGTTTACCTCCCTGCCTACTCCCTCCATCTCTCCCTCTCTCCCTCCCTCCTCCTCTCCCTCCATCCTTCGGCCTGTTTTATTCTGCACATCTCTATTTGATTGCATCTCCCTCCGCCTCAACATGACGCTCACACAATGCACACTCGGCTCCCATCTGGGTGATGGTTGTGTATCGGCATGTTGTTGAGTTAATGGATTTTATACGGAGCACGGCGTGTTTAGTCTGAGCGCGGAGTAAGGGGGTCTTAAGGAACTGACAAAGAAAGAGACGGAGATGTAGAGGGACGAGGAAGAAGACAAAAGGAGATGCAGATTTAATCCTTCCAGCTACCCCATGTCGCCCTAATCATTACTTTTTCTCTGCTGCCACATAGGTGGAAAAGCACTTTTCTTCATATCACACCTGGACACCACATTGCCACATCTACAAGAGCCAAATTCAACCAGATACTTGTGTGAAAATTTCACTCACACTTTTCATCTCCAGTAATCCTCTTTGGCTGCAACTGACTTTCAGGGCTGTTACACAACTTCTCCACTCTTTGTGTGGTGGCTTGTATCGGCTGTTGATACAGAGATGTACTGTGAAAGAACCACTGCAATTAATGAGCCAGAATTAAACGACTACCGTGTGATGTTGCAGAATTTCCCACTGTTAACATAAGGACCCTTTCACACCTGAGAAGTCCGAACCAAGGGCAGAGATTTTGTCACGTTGTATACATTTAAACCGGTTAGTTTTGGTTTCACATTGCAATTATGTGAGCGCAAGAACTCTTGACTTACCTACCGTCGTCATCACCTACAGTACGTGAGCTGCGTCTCCGGGCTCTCCCGTCCCTCTCTCTGTCATCCTCGGAAAATAATTTGAGTTTTCTCCAACTGCCTCTTTGTTAAGTCCTCTCCCCCATGTGCTACTGTGGCTCATTTTGTCTTGTTGTCTTTGTCCGGTTCTTAACCGTTCCTGCTACAGCTTCCAGACCGCAGTGGGGAAGCGCAGGAGAGACTTTGTTTATGCCTCCAGGGCCGACGTTGATGCCAACCGCCTTCACTTTACACCAGCAGAGAGAAGCAAGACATGGGACCTTTACTTGGGTCCTGGGGAGCTGCAGTTTGTATTCAGAGACAAACTGAAACCTACGCTGCAAATTTACTACCACTCGACAACTTGACTGTTAATTTTTTCTCTGCTGTGTTCGCCAACACTTGTCTGTTTTCAGCGCGTCCACCGTCTCTCTCTCTCGACCACACACTCGCTAAGCACACACTACGCACTGAGTTATTCTTTAAAGGAGCTACGCTACTCTTATAACATGACGCCAGCCTGCCAGAACTTCCTGTAATTGGTCCAAAAGTCCAAACCATAGAAATAGAATAGGAGTAGAACGTACATTCCCATTCAAATCAACGTAGCAGGATGGTCAGAGCGGCGGCCGCAGCCATGCTTTAATGCTACACTGGTTACAGAAAATTAGCCAAACAGTTGGTTGGTGGCCAGCAGGTCTAACCGTCCCTCCGCCTCACTCCCCGCCACAACAGAGAAGGACAAGCTCCCGGCGAGCCACGACCATACTTTACGGCCCCACTGACGTGTGTTCTGTTGACACCATAACAACTAACAACAATTGCCATTTTCTTCTGTACTAGTCAAATGACCATGAAAAAACTAAGGTCTACGATCCGAACCATCCAAAAAAAAATTCTAAGTGACCGAGGAAATCACATTACGCTGTATTCTCCATATAGAGCTGCAACTAACGATAATTTTTTCGATTAGTTGGTCAATAAAATGTCAGAAAACAGAAAATGGTAGAAAAATGTAGATCAGTGTTTCCCAACCACCCAAGATGACTTCCTCAAATGTCCACAATTGGTCCACAACTCAAAGATATTTAGTTTGCCGTCATAGAGGAGTAAAGAAACCAGAAAATATTTATTTATATGTGAGAAGCTGGAATAAAGGAATTTTTACTTTTTTTTCGACTATCAAAATATCGATTCAATTGTTGACAACTAATTGATTAATCGATTAATCATTGCAGCTCTACCTCCACAGCAGATATGAATGAAGCCGATCACCTCTGGAGCCACAGAGCTATAATCACATTGAAATGGACATGGAGCTGATAAAGGTTAATGTGTCATCCATCACATCCATCACAAGACTCAACAGTCTTGTTTAAAAGCTGTAAAGTTGTGTCTCTTCCCTGCACCTCTGAGGAAATTGTCTTAAACTTGGTTAATTACATAACAGGCCACTTTGCAGGTGTAAAAATCACTGCAGTGCATTGGAAAGTCCCTCTGGAGACTCCAACCAACAGGAAATTGCAGTAAAGAGTTTAATTGTAGAATTGAGAACACTGGGAGGTATAAATTCTTTCACCGGCACTCTGGAGAGCGTTTTCTTTGTTCCTGTCGGTGGGAGAGATAACAATTCCTCCCACCGTTAACTACCTGCCTGCCTGCCGACCGGGTTTTGTTGTGTTTTGTTGTTGCTAATAGGCCTAATTGGCCATAACCCAGGCACCCAGAGAGAGAGAGAGAGAGAGAGAGAGAGAGAGAGAGAGAGAGAGAGAGAGAGAGAGAGAGAGAGAGAGAGAGAGAGAGAGGGCGGGGGTAATGAAACTACCTGCTCTCTCTCTCGCTCTCTCTCTCCTTCGCCTCGGTTCTCTATCTCACTTTTTTCTTTCTCTTCACAGAAAGAGAATTCCACAGAGAAACAGAAAGCGCATTAAGACAATCTATGAGGCCCGTAGCTCTTTGCACACAGGTAAAGCGCCAGAAAAGATTGATAGGGAAAAAGAGAAAGGAAGGCGTGGACGTCTGTGTGGTTTCCCCGCTAGCGGAGAACAAAGCCAGGTAATGTTTATGGATGATGATCTTTAAAGGGCCTGCTGGCGTTCACTGAGCAGCACTTTGATACTAAAAAACACCCTTGATTATCACCGGGTCAGGCTATAGAATGCGCGCTCTTGATGTTTAATTGATGCGGCTATTTTGTGACAGTTAAATACGTCACGCTGGCGTTTTGATCTCCCCACTATGCCGTATCTTATAGCAGCAGAAAAGCCATTGATGTGAGATTCATTTGTTCTGCGCCGCAAGTAGTGATCCCCTATTTGATGTGAACGCACGTGGTTAATCTTTAACTGTAACACTGTGCGTGTCAAACGCTCCTGCTCATCAGCATGTAATTCTACTTTTCTACCACGAACAAAGCAGACAAACTATGATAAATTGGCGTAAAATAAGTAGTATGTTCTGGCTGTATAAATGAAAAAAAACAACACTACAGTGTCCCTGTGTCGAAATGTTGTGAATCATGGTGTGTTGTATTAATATTCCTCAGAGATAAAGGCAGTGAAACCGCCCTGCCCGCACTCTGAGGGAATACTATGAGAACAGTATGTCAGTGGGCAGATTGTTTGTATGTGTGTGTGTGTGAGTGTGTGTGTGAGTGTGTGTGTGTGTTTGGAGCAATGGGACCTGAAGGAACACCGCGAGGACAATCTGTCGCCCCTCTGCCTGGGCCCTGGGTGACAGATGATGTGCTCCCACTGCTGAGCAGTGTGTGTGTATGTATGTGTGTGTTTGAGGGGGGGTTGACCGTATGGAGACAGCTTGCAACAATAACAATAGCTTTATTTCAGCCATGTCGTCAAAGGTTTCAGATGTTTCAGCCAAAAATAATACAGAGATCATCCTTGCCCCGTGTCAACGAGCTTCCACGCTGCTGAAGTGTCTTTAAGCACTGAATCTCTACCGGCTCCACGTATGCTGAGCTCTGACATTCAAGAGAGAATTCATCTTCATCATGAGGTATTAAAAGTGCTTAAAGTGCTGTACAGAGGTGAGAACTTTGCAAAGTCTGGTCGTCTATACTGACTTTAAAAGGTATCCTATGGAAGCATAATAGCTAACAAACTAACACGCAACTATTGGAAAATACACATTAAGTGACATCAATTTACAATGTGAGGAAATGTTCAAACAATACTATTAGGGCTGACGCTAACGCAAATTTGCGTTTTTTAGGTTGTAGCGGGCTCAGTTTTAAAGCACGTTTGCAGTGAGAAAGCTCCGAAAAATCTACCTCATTCCGAAAAAAAGAGTATGTTGCTTTTTCACCGCATAATATTCCCGCTCTGTGTGAAAGTATTCATGACAAAAAAACAACAGTTCTAAAAAAATTTAAAAAACGTCCCTGTGTAAAGGCTTTTAAGGCCTTTAAAAAAGACGTGTGGTCAAACACCACACGATATAGTATGACAATACTGAACATTGGGTTTAATATTGTCTTGTGGCACAATGCACAGGAAACCAGATGGATTATTGTCTTGCACGAAAGGGGAACCAGTCATTTTTCACAACTTGAATCCAGTTCCTCTGTTGACTGCATAATATCAGCTACGTGTTAGAACACATACTGGAAGTTCCTTAGGAATCAATAAAGTCTGCTATCAAGGCCCTTACAGTGTGTTTGCTCTTCCTCTAGTTCTTCCCTAAAACAACTGAACATGGAGCGACGCCAGGGAGGGGAAAGTAACAGATTTATGGGAAATGTGGTTTCAACTTTGAGAAACCCAAAATGCTATACGCAGCACCTTTAAAAGGCCAGACGGTCCCTTTGAAAGCCCACGTATTCTCAGCCACTATCTCTCAGCTGTGCGTGGCTGCAGTGACCACAGGCTAGTCTTCTTAGCATTACTCACCATTGTATTTACAGTGGATCCCAGGGATAAACTCACCCTTTGTTACCAAGCACTTAAGACCTGACGTGTGCTGTATACACACTGCAGAGTGGGGGTGGCGTGTGTACGTGTGCGCCTCATGCTTGTGTGTGTATTTCGGACAGCCGTTTGTCTCTTAAAACTCAAACAAAAGAGCGTACATCCTCCATCACAGCTTTATCTGTTTATGCCATCAGCTCCTCAGCACCCACATGCCTGTAAACACACCAACCCACCCACTCTGTGTGTCACACACACACATTAGAAAAAGCAAGCACCCAGGTGGGGGCCAATGCCCCATGTCTTTGAAATGGATTAGTCCTGGTGGAAGTGAAGAGTTCACGCATGTGTCATGTGCGTTACGGTGTGTGTGTGATTCCAACGGTCACAAGATTTATGGAATATTATGGAAAATTATCCAACTCTCTAAAGAGAAGTCATAGAATATCACATACATACACACGAAGCTATGAAAGTAAATGTGAATGTTGAGTTACAGAGAGGTCACTCTTTCAAACACCTCAAACTTCTTTTAGTCGTCATTTAATGATGGACGGCTGCACTAAAAATGTTTTATAAGAGAACTTTGTTTGTCTTTTAATGATATTTGCACTTATTTATTCTCTATGTATCTATTAGAAATGTGCAAACTGTACATTTTCCAAAGACAGACAAGGCGTAGGGCACGCACAGGCGAAAAACTTACAGTACAGGTGCTGGATCAAACTAGATTACTAAATTACCGATTGATTGCCTCCGCCAACAAGTCAAGTTGCAGTTTACGTCCTTGTCTGACCAAAATGTCATCACTTCATAACTTTATCCTGTAAGATATTTGTGTGAAATTGTCAGAAATAGCATATGAATTCTTGAGTTATGGCCAAATGCGCGTTTTGTGAGGTCACAGTGACCTTGACCTATGACCTCTGGCTTCCAAATTCTAAATCAGTTCATCCTTGAGTCCAAGTGGACGTTTGTGTCAAATCTGAAGAAATTCCCTCAAGGAGATTCTGAGATATCGGGTTCACGAGAACGGGACGGAAGGACGGACAACCCGAAAACATAATGCTCTGACTTTAACTATGCTGCAAGTTTCCTTGAACGCGTCACCAAAAGTCCCTGCTTGCTTCTGCATTGTTACTCAACATCAATGATAAAATGAGGGTAAAAGAAAGTTATATAAGTCTCTGTAGATTCATGAATGGAAAGCAAATGAAAGACAGTAATTTAGGGGCAACAGCATGTAGGTGAGCTATTCACAGAAAGTGTGTCTGTCACATTGACTCATGGTCGCAACCTGCTCTCCAGACCTCCTACGCTGACCCAGAACTCGAACAGGGAACCAACACACACACAACAAAGTGACCCAGCGCTGGGGCCGGTGACCCCGTTAGCGGAGCCCCGTCAGTACCCCAGTTTTCGCTCCGCGGACATTAAAGACGACCGGACTGGATGGAAACTGCATCGAACCCAAGGGCTCCATTCTGAGGCTGCCCGCTTGGCCTTGTTTCCTGGACGGAGCAGAGAGGAGCTAAACCCATATGTCAGACAATATAATGCCCTGTGAAGCATGCCACTTCAGTGAGTGTCTGACAGGAAGGAGAAAAAGAGCACACACACACACACACACACACAAATCTGATTTGAGGACAGGGCTTTCTGGATGGCCGCTCTGGCAGATGAAGAGACAGCAGTGACATAAAGTCTGTTTCAGTCAAAGTGTCAGTGTTGGTGAGCGTGTGCATGTGCTCAAGTCAATGTGTTTACATGCATTTGTTTGAAAGTTTGTGTTTGTGTCCAATAAGAATGTGCATATGCTTTTTTTGTATATGTCTACTGGGTGTGTTTGTGTGTCTCAGCGGGCCTGGCATTGTTACTGGGCCATACTTGCCCTCTCACACACTCGACTCATATCTCCCCACTCTTTGTCCCTTGTGCAGATGGCATGTGGGTCTTTGCTCTTCTATTCTGTCCTCGTGGTCCCTCAGTGCTGAGTCTCTGAGCTGGCGGGAGCCATATGTCCCGACTAAACTGACCTAACTCACACCTCACTGTCAATTCACCTGTGTGTCTCTCTACTTTTCCTCCCACCTTCCGTCACTATAGCTCAAAAGCCACACTTTTCCTTGCGTTATTATCCTTGTTTGTACTACAAATCTTGACAAAGTAGAGGAACAATTTGACCACAGCGGTATTTCAAAAAATAAAATAAAGCAGGCTCTGTGTTGAAGCTCCATATGTCTCTTTTGTCTCAGCTGTCCTTTGCCGTCCCACGGCTTTCATTTCCCGAACAAACATCCCATTCTCCCTACCCTCCATATGCTGTTCTCTGACCATCTACCTCTTCGGCCCTCTCACCCCTTTGCACTCCAAGTGGCCCAGTTTATACGCTAGTTCAACTCCCAGTGCTGAAAAATGTGGAGAACACGCCGAGCATTTGAGCAACGTAGCAGCAGAGGACACATGATTCCTACTAAGAGAAAAGACAGCATGGGCGTTGCTTAAAGCTTTGTATGGTGCTGCACTTATGCATACATAAGTCGTAGCAAAGGTCAAGCTAACATTCCCAAAACTCTACTTTATTCCGATGCACCAAAATAGCACATTCTATTTCAAAATCCTTCTTAAAATCCCTGTTTTTATTGCTTTTTCTGTGTATATAATGTTTTCTTGTGTGAAGCAACTTGACAAACCTAAAGAAGCACAGACAGCTTCAGCAGAAATGGACTGTTAAATATTTGGAGTTTAACGTGACTGCTTCCTGTCTCATCTGCGAGAGGAAAGCTACTGTTCTCCAGAAATAAAGTCTCAAGTGGCATTACTCTACTGAACACATAGAGTAGTATGCAGAAGTTGGAAGGAGGAAATTTGTTCAGTCTGTGAGTGTACACGGTAGAAAGTTGGTGAAAAATAAACACTGGTCATGTTGCTCTCTCTCTCTCTCCCTCAGGAGATGTCAAGTCCAATGAGGGGATTTTGTTCCTTTAGTATTTACTTGTGTATCTGGGTTGTTCGCCTCAGTCCCCCTGGAGTTTCCTACACTGCTTTTGTGAAACCCCCATTTCTCAAGAGGACCAGAGTTTCCTGGCATGCTTTGCATAGTGTGCTACTGTATTTTGTATACTATTCATAGAGAGGAATCAGTCTGGAACTTATGCATCACAAAACTTTGCCTCAGTATAAAGAAAAAATAACTATATCAACTCGTCTGTATTAAAGAATAATACATGAGGATATATTGCATTATTAAATTAGTCTTTTTTCATCAGTGAACCTCACAAGATACATTAGAGGCCTCTGTACTAACCGCCCCTCCTTCACACTCACACCCTCCTCCCCCTTTACCCTCCATGTCAGATGTACAGATATGATGCTTACTGGCTGCCCACTGGCCCCATAGAGGCCAGCTGAGAATGCCGATTGGCTGGATGCTGACTGTGTAGTCATGGAAACTGACTTGAGCCCTGTGTGTGACCTCGCGAAGGCCACATAAAAGCTGGGTTACAGAGAGAGGGAGAGAGGGGGCGGGGGGGGGGGGGGAGGGTCCATGTGTGTGTTATGAAAGAGAGGGAGCGAGCATGACGGACAGCATCACCCAGTTCAACGAGTGTTTGTTTGCCATAGTTTTAAAAGCAGCGTCCCTTGAGCACTTACATATTTAAATACAGAATGTCTGTGTGTGTGTGTGTGTGTGTGTGTGTGTGTGTGGGTGTGTGTGTGTGCGTGCGTGTGGTATGAAAATAGCAGCTGACCTACAAGCATCCCAGGAGAGGTGGCTCTGCTGAAGAGTGGATACCCATCGGAGACGCGACCGACCCTGGTAAAGAGAAACAGAGAGAGATTTAGATGGATTTCACACTCACAGACACGGCCAGGTTGACAATAACATGGCCACACACACACACACACACACACACACACACACACACACACACACACACACACACACACACACACACACACACACACACACACACACACACAGACAGATAAAACACCGCTACGGAGATGTTACGGTGGTGAGAGGAGAAAAAAAGAGGACAAATGAAGTGTGGAGTAGATCATCAGAGAGATTGAAGGAGAGTGGAGAGCAAAGCAGAGAGGAACAAACTGGGGAAAATCAATGACTATAAGAGGAGACTGAAAAAAGAGACAGAGAGACAGGAACTCTTAAAGATGAGAAAGAAGAACATGAGGAATAAAGAGCAGTGAAGAAGGTAGAACTACAGTAGAAGAAGAAGAAAGAAAGTGTAAAGGGGAAGATCTAGCTATAAAACAATAAACTAATACCGTATGTGTAGGCCAGTAACTCAACACTTTGAACAACTGAACACGCTGTTTGAAAAGTGTTTGTTCTTGTAATATCTTTTGTGTTAAATATGCAGAGCAGAATGAGTCCTTCCTCTCCTCCAGGGACTCCATTCAACACCAGAGCTCCCTTTCTTTTAAGAGGCTGTTTAATAATCTTCCCAAATTGGAAATTGCACTAGTTAATTGTTTTGCTGTTGCGGTTTGCTTTCATTGTTTCAATTCACTGTGGACTCATCCTGGAGTCAAAACTCCAGGAAGTCACTGCACACAGCCAAGAAACAGTCTGGCTCATAACCCACCATGAAACCACAAATTGACGTTTTTAAACTAGCATGGTAATTAATGAGCTTTAGAGGTACAGGTAGGGGGTTTTGTTTACTTCAGAGAGAGCCAAGCTAGCTGTTCCTCACTGTTTCTGGTGATCGGTAATCATTTTCAGTGCAGAGTTGTCCACGATATTTTAGTCAGGTATAACCTGGTCCAGAAAGGCAATGGTTCCAAACCCGGGCCCCTCTTAGGGAAGGCGCTAAAGATCTCAGGGGGTGCACCAGGATTTGTCTACTCTGAGGTTGAGCTTTTTGCAAATTAATAGGCCACATTCTGTTTAAACACGGTATTTCTGCTCGGTATTCTCCGATATGGATCGGATATCGGGCCGATGCTGACTCAAAGAGCTGGATCGGGTATCGGTGACAATGGGGCCAATCTATTCAAGACAATTCTGTTTATATACCATATACATTATAGACTGTAATTTTAATTTCTGTTTAACTTTCGACCAATTTGTTGCTGCATAAAAACGGTTTACACTTGAATTGTAATTCCTGTTAATTTGAAGATTTTTTACCATGTTGCTGGTGTACAAATTATTATTTTTATAATATATAACAATTCAGTACATTTATATCGATGTATTTGTTACATTTTGTTTTACAAAGTTAAGAAAGCAGTGTTTAAGTCAAGCCTGATGTTGCCTTACACATAAAAGAATGACCCCAGTCACTTCCACACAGTGAGGCATACAGCTTAATAATAAAACGCTGGGATCGGATCGGTACTCGGTATCGGCCGAAAGACGAGGTATGGCTAATGCTATCAGAGCTGAAAAAGTTGCATCGGTGCAGCCCTAATTTCTGCACAGTGTCAGATAAAGATCAGGCTCCACTAATATTATTATAATAGTATTATGTTGTTAGTAGAATTACATTCCTGTGGTGGCTTTGTAGGATTGTTTCTGTCTCGAGTGATCCAAACATTTCCAATAACTGCAGAGCGTTGTTAAGTCCAAAAGTCAACATTTATTGAGAAATGAGATATGTAATCATTTCCAAAATCCACAGCATGTTTTTATCTAATGAAATATTCTGCTTCAATCCATATTTGTTGGGGTTTAGCCTTTCAAAGACTACATTTTCACTGCGGTCAAAAACCTGTTTGATCGCCCGCTTGCCGCACACAAAGGGAGGCACGCACCTGGGGGGGCTCAGCTTTTTTTAGATACAAATAGGGAGGGGGGGGCTTCAAGGAAAATAGGATGGGAACAACCAGTGCAGTGGGCTACGGTCCAGCCCTGACCAATATAGTCGAGTCCAGTTTGTCCTATTCCATCCCAGTCTGGTCCATTCAGTCCCAATTCAACCCCATCTCTTCAAACGTAGCCAGTCTTGCTTGAGATCCAATGGAAAAAGCCGAGATGTTACTTATTGTATCTTATTGTAGAGCGTTAATGGGTGTGGTTCACCTGCACAGGGAGTCAGGTGCTCATAACTCCTTACTACTTTTACACACACTTCCTCACATTTGTAAATGGAAAAAAAATGCTCACTGATACGCTTGTGTGCAAACAAATCATCCTCACACTCTCAAAGGCACATCCAGTACGGACACTGTGAACATGGACACAGCTAATGAAGCCGGGGGACAAAGACAGCTCATTACCTGTGTGAAATACAAACTGTGGGTAAACATCCAGATCAGTGGATCTCCTCTTGGCAGGTCTCGGCTGCCTTTCTGCCATGTCCAGTCACAAAAAACGCCACCCTCCTCCCCTTGTTCCGACCCAACACCTCCCTCTTAAACATCAGCCATTAGATAAACACTCACACACACACACACACACACACACACACACACACACACACACACACACACACACACACACACACACACACACACACACACACACACACACACACACACACACACACACACACACACACACACAC